>JAOWAY010024804.1:0-12312 GCA_028565895.1 Goniobranchus geometricus
AACTGGAGAAAAACTTAAAATTAGCTTGACCCGCAGTGATGTCCCTTGATTGCACTGTGTGCGAGGTTTCTATCTTCTAATCCCAAAAAAAACAATCTCTCCCTGGGTCAAGACAGATAGAAACAAAAAAAGATTTGAACTCTTTTGAAATATTTTACAAGTTTTTTTTTTTGTTTTTGTTGTTGTTTTTTTTAGTATTTGTATCATGTTTTTAAATGCTTCTCCCATCGTTACTCGGATCTCTCATCACTTGACTAAAAATGTAGAGAAAACATTGTGCAGAAAATTAATTTCTTAAAATGTTCAACAAAAATTTTAAGTCCCTTTATTAGATCTGCATGCCTTACTTTGATTTCTTAATCCATTCAAAAACTAATCCTAAATCAGTTCCCTTTATGCTTGTTATCGATGAATGTAAAACAAGTTGTGATATAACGGCAATACAAAAGGAGAGTTTTGATCTGTCAAAAAACAAAAAAAAACAAAAAACAAACAACAAAAGACAAATTTGGCATTGCTTGTCTTTAAAGTAGATTTAAATGCTGAGATGAGAAAATGGGCACAATGAGAGATGCAATCCGTTCTTTCACTGCTGATAACAACAGGCTATCAAACGGTGCCAGGAAATCCAATTAGATACAATTTTCAACAAAATTATACAGAAGATGAAAAACTTATATACAATTGGTCTCCTAGGGAAGAATTCTGTTTATTTTACACACACACACATTGGCATACACATGACAGAACAATTAAAGGACGTCAGAGTATTCTTTGGAACATGTTACACATTTTCTCATTTTATTTCATGTGTGTGTATCCTTTCTCACAATGCGATGAAATGATTGGCTTGTCTGTTTAGAATTGAAATCCAACACAGTAGAAAATGGGGGTCAATGACCAGAAGACAATGGATGACTGCTTGCCCTCGCTACATTTTAACTGCCTGCGCGCTTCTCAGAGTGCGTTGCTTCAGGTGCGTTTTAACTGCCTGCGCCTTTCTTGGGTTTTAAGTTATATATAATTGTTTCGTTAGTATGAATTTTCTAAAAAGAGTGCATAAAAATGTATTCCAAAAGTGCTAAAAAAAAACAAAAAATTCTGTAATTTTCTCGTGGTAACAAATTTTGGAGAGCAATGACTGATCGTGAACATCAAAAATGACCTTAAGGAGAGAGGTGAGTTCTGGAACAAAATTTTTCCTTATACACTACATCAATTTAGCTCATATACAGGTGCAATGGGCATGCGATCCGGAGTTGAAAAATGTTGACATTTTCCCCGCTTCGCTTCTGGTTGCCACGATAACGACAGCCACCTTTGATTTTGATACAAAATTTCACACATTTTCACATAAGATAGGCTTCCACATTTTTTTCATGTACACCTTTCAACTTCCTTTTAGATAAAATATCAAACAATGATCAGAAGGATTTTAAGTTATATATAATTGTTTCGTCAATATGAATTTTCTAAAAAGAGTGCATAAAAATGTATTTCAAAAAGTGCTAAAAAAAAATAAAAAATTCAATTTTCACAGAAGTATAACACATATTTTTTTTACTCAGATTAAAACAGCAAGCAACCTCCTTTCGTAAAAATTCCATCACTGCCAGGCGGAATAGGTAAGGCTTTGATGAATGTGAAAATATCAACTACAATTTTTTTCTGATTTTTCAGCAAATAAAATAACACAAGTCCAGCCCTCTAATTATTATTAATTTATTTGTCAGTTTACTGATTTATCCTGAGTGGCAAAAAAAAAAAAAGAGCAAACTTTTTATACTCTAAGGAAATAGCTTTAAAATACACTCAGCGACTTAGAATTTTTTACAGACTCATCCTTATTGATTTGCGGTTTACTGATGTATCCTGGCGGCAGAAAAAAAAAATCAACATTTTTATACTTTAAGAGAAAAGCTTTAAAATGTACTCAGTGACTTCAAATTTTGACAAATTGATCCTTAGGTGATTTAGTTTATATACCATGTCAATTGGTGAGCACATATCATTTTTTTCTTCAAAAACTCATTATATTAAAAACACCGTGTGACTTAAAATCCTCATTTTCTTTATTTCAACTTCATTTTTTTCACACGACCATTGCCTAACATTTTTCCCCAGTAAAAAACAAGATTCCATTTGCCTTCTTTTTACAGTTTTCAATACACAATGATGCCATGATTACCCCACGAAGAGCATAGAAGGGTTTGCAGTATGGTTGAAACCTGTATTTCACAGAGACGAGTAGCGATACTGTTTAACGTCAATCCAGCCACAAAATCTCATTTAATCCTGAGAATTTCGATGACAGAAAGCGTGATTGATTGGCATCAGACAAATCATCCTGGGGTCACATATGCTGAATAGACTGTCACATTGTAACAACTTTTATAAGTTAGATCTACTTGATTTAAAATTAAGTAATTAATGTTCACCATCGTAAAATCCTCCTTATAAGTTAATAAACTATTTCATACTTAAGTCTATAAAAAAAAAACAACAACAACTAAACAACAAAAGGAGAAAACAAATCAAAATACAGTCTTCTGACAATTCTTTGTGCTTTTTCTGCCGCTCAGTTAATGTGTTGCATTTTTCTGCCACTGAGTATATGTATAAGATGAAAAGTTTTTTTATGTCCTAAAAGAAAGCTCTACCTAAGAGTTAATGCAGACGTCCAGCAAAAAGACAGCGTTTAATTCACTACCTTGAACAAAAACTTCCTAGCAAAGAAATTTTGAAGGCCTTTATGTCAAAACTTTTGCACAAGAAAATTAAAGTCTGTATTCAAATAAACACTTCATTCACGTCAAACACGTGCTTATGAAATGAAAATGAGAGGAAAAGGTCCCTTGGAATTTGGAATTCTTTGTGTGAGAGACAGAAGGAGGAAGGTGTAATTTAGTAGAGACACCAGAAACATGTCACATATAATCATTCTGAGACAAAAACCCAGCAATTACATTTCCAACCCGACTTTCATGTTAAATTCAAATCTATTGCTTTTTTACTGTCTTTACTACCAGCATATCAATTTTACTACGTCTTTACAACTTCACTTTTTTTGTATTCTGGTTTTCCTAATGCTGCGACTCCAATTTGGAACTCTTTGTTGTTCATAACTTGGATCATGCCCTAGTCTTGAGATCTTTAAATCTAAGTTCAAGACTGAACTTTTTAAAGTATTCTTTCATACTTTTTTCTTTTCAGGTTCTCCAATGTCTGATGTTATGTACAATAATTGTATATTTCAAAAGACCTTATGAACTTTATGCATAGGCTTTTAACTTAAAGACATAATTTTCAACTTATACTGAATGATTTTAAATGTGTTGCGTAAATTTTTGATACTGTATTTTGTAACTGAACATTTTAATTGATATTATTATGATTACCATTATTGAGATTATGATGATTATTATTATCATTATTATAATTATTTAATTATTTACTTCTTTGCCATACACCTTAAACAATTCTGACTTCATATGGATTTATAAAGAGAAAAAGAGGTTTAAACTAGGGTGAAAACTTACCTGTATGAGACAATAAACAAATCAATGTACACAGAGGCTAAGGACGACACAATCTCAAGCAAAGCTGGCAACCACTGACCATGGGTCTTTAGAAGGAAAATGAGGAAAATCTTGAGAAAAAATACTTTGAACACACAATATCATTATTCTGAAATCTAAATATAACATTTTTATAATGATGAACTTCAGCATTAAATGTAAATCAAAAGAAGTTCATTCAAGAATGTTACATTTTAAGATAAATCTCACATCAACAATAATCATTAAGCCTTTTAAAGAGGTATCTTGTAAGATATCAAACTGTTTATAAAATTTAAAAAAAAAAAGCATAACTGTAACAAGACCCAATTCCATTTAAATAATGACACTAATGATTTGTTGGGAAATGTACAAACAGTCTGTTGATATGGACAACAACATCCAGGTACAAAAAACAAACAACCAAAAACAGTGTGACGAATCATTGTTGATAAGGTTTTTGCCAAAATGTTGGCTAAATAATTATAGTAAGGTGAATAGAGGGAAAACTGAATGAACATACTTTTTTTAAAAACTTTTCTATTGATTGAGATGTCATATAATTAACTATTTCTTATATTTCCTTTTATTTTGAGAAGAGGGTAATTACCCAATATGGATTAAAATTTAAAAAAAAAACAACCCAGAAATCTCCACTACATTCCGTTTTTCTCTTCCCTTCTTGAAGAAGTTGCAAACAATCAGTTTATGAAAGTTCATATTGCATAGCGCAAAAAGCCAATATTCAAATTGAGGAAGAGAGTAAACTTCTTTGATATATTTCCTAAGTTTGTCCCCTAATCTTATGGACTACGAAAAAAAAGGGGGTTGAGGTAAAAGGTTTGTTTTTAGAAATTGATATCCTGAACTCTGAATAGCCATTTTTACTTAAACCCCTCCATGTCTATCTTTTAGAGTTATTTCTAAGTCAGTCATGGATTCTGAGATAACTGATGGATCATTCTACATTAATCTGTTTTCCTACCTGAATGGGTGCCACTACAAGCTGCTGGTTAGAACAAAGAGACCAGAACTGTTTAACTAGCTGAAGGGTCTCCAGAGCTCTGTACATACGAAGATACAAAAAAGCCAATGGGAAAGGCTTAGACAAATCAATAAAGTTTCCATTTTTAAAAAAAAGATGGGCACATGTGATGAAAAAAACCCAAACAAAAACAAGACACCAGAAAAACCCTTAACCCCCCTCCCCTCCACACCCAAACAAACCCCAAACAAGTGCTTACAACTGGAAACAATCTGAGAAGCCAACATTAGGCACCCTTGAAACTACCAAGAACATTCAGTCGAAGTGAACATTTACTTCCCCTTTCCAGTTCTAGGAGAATCAAACCTGAGACAGATCTATAAATTAATCAAAGAAATTTCAAAACCCCACATTTAACCATAGATCTACTTTCAAATGACGTAACGCAGAGCAGGAGAAAAGGTTAAAAAGATGGATAGATTTATAAGTTCAAGTTGATGTTCTGAGGATATTTTTAAAGTAAGATGAAAAGAAGAATAACTAATAATAAAAGAAGTTGGAAGGCTTTGAATATATGTAAACTTACATTTCCTTTTTGGAGAGGATCTCCATTTCATCTAGTAATTCCAGCAATCTCCTACACAAACATTAGGGATAAAAAAATAAAATCTTATCACACATAGGAATAAAAATTGAAAAAATCAATGAATAATATATTTTGTTATTTTGTACCGGAGACAAGGGGATTTTGTTACATACAAGCCAACATACATGCATAAAGCAAATGGCCCAGTTAAAACATCCCAAATGTATAAACATACTTGCAAGCTTTTAACAGCTTATCATTTATGATAATTTAGATCTTTATGATGATTTTAGTGAATAGAGTGCTCATGGCAATATCATATGGAATAATAAAAGACCTCCTCAGTTAAATCTGACAATCTGACTGTATGTGGACAGAAAGTATTTTCAAAGCACCCAGTTCCAGCTGCAATATCATTTTCTCGAGGGTTATCATTGGAACTAATATGCTCACTTTCTCTAATTTCGGACAATGTTGTCATTCCTGAATTGCTATATTCATAAACTGCTTAAAAAAATTCAGAGGGACATTTCAAACACTGTTTAGATTACCCTGAAAAAAGCAGCATGAGTCGTCGCAAAGATACAAGGCTTCCAGTGAGTGGCACCATTTTGATCAGGTGAGACAATATGGCGAGTCTGGTGCCATTTCTGTGATGAGACTGGAAACAACAGCAAAGGCAGTCAAGACTGTATTTCATTGTCGAAGTAACACAAAATACAAAATACTATAGTAGAAGGTGCTATGAAAAACTTTATGTGCTAAAAAATACTCTCATCACAAATTCAACTTTAAGATAATATTTTGCAAAATGCAAGGAATGAAACAGAAGTGAATGGCATTTCCTGTAAAATAGACATATTTTTACAAAGAAAAAGAATCCCAACAAAACTTGCACCAGCAAATCTTCTTCTTCAGGTACCGATACTTTGTCTGGAAAAGACACTGACGATCATAGTCCTCCACTCATTCCTGTTCTCAGTTAACTTTATAAAGCTGTTGTTGTAAAATTCAGCATTGCCCATGAATAAACACTTTTTTTTTTTTGATTCGCTGTCCTCCTCTACTCTACTTGCCTTTGATCTTTCCTGTTATGGCTAGATGTTCTAGGCCTTTATGATGGCAAATGTGTCCTAAAAATTGTAGTTGTCTCTGTCTTATGGTTTTGATTAATGATCTTCCAAGATCAGCATCTTTCAGAAATGATGGGAGACTTTTTCTCAGTTCATGATATCCATTAACCTTGTGATACACCATTCAGTACCCATATTTTCATGTTCATTCTTAAGTTTCTTTATGTCAGAATTGATTTAATTTTTTTGAAATGTATCTTTGGCCATGGCTGTTCTTTTCTTTCTTTTTTTAGCATCTACCAACTGATGTAAATAGGTAAGCTAGTTATTTGAATTTTGAAACTTGTTTAATTTGTTGTCATTTACTGACTAGATTGCATTTCAGGTTTGAGGACTTCTTAGAAATGACCAAGCATTGTTTTTTTAATATTTACAGAGAGGCCCATTTTTTCACTATCTAAAACAAGTGTATCCAAAGGATTTTGAAGTTGTTCCTCAGATTCTGCAATTAAAACTGTATCATTCGCAAACCTGAAATTATTAAGAATTTCACCATTCCTTTTCCTAGTCCTAAAATAGTCTCTCGATTCCTTAAGATTATTTCACTACATAGGTTGAAAAGGTCAGAACATAATACAAATCCTTATCACGCACCTCTTTCAATGTATTTGAATTCATTTCGTTTAGCCTCAATTCTTACATCTGAAGTTTGGTCCCAGTATCTATTATAAATTTTCCTAACGTCTGTCTGTCTGTGCATCGCCGAACTCCTCCATTCATAGACAACGGATTTTGGCAAAGTAGGCATTGAATGAAAGCTCTCACTTTGAGGAATGTCTGTTGGAAATTTTGTTTTAATTAAGATGAGGACAACTTTTGAAAAACAATATTTCTATTCAAGTAAGATCATGGAGAGAAATACACAGATAATCACAATGCAATGCCGGCAGGGCCGCGAAATGAGAAATGCCTTCACAGCAGACCCATGTGTTATCGCACCCCACCTGCCTGTATCGAATCAGATTCATAAGACATGTAAATGACCCTAAAGCTGTCAAGAAAGATCTAAAATCTATAAATAAAAACTAGATACAGCTCCAGGTCTAGATTTATAGATCATAGAAGTTTTTCCATACAAATCTAGATCTAGATCGTAGAAGCCTATAGCCAGTACAGCGGAAGGTAGATATAAAAATTATCTAGATCTAGATTAGACAGGGACTTCTCGTAGATTACAAATAACTCTCAGCTCTTTCCCATCAATGTCCAGTTCTTGTAACACCTGAAACAGTCTTTGTCTGACTTCGTGAAAGCCTTTGAATAATCAATAAGCAGAGGCGGAGGTCTTTTTACATTTCTAAAACATCTTTCCTTGAGCATTGACTTATTGAATGTTGCATTTATGGTTCTTTTATCAGGCACAAAGTGCCAAATTTTTTTTGATATTTCTAGTCTAAGATTTTTGCATTCTTTACATCAATAAAACAACCCTTAAAAGAATTTTTGTAAAGCATCTTGTTGAACAGATTGTCCTTTGAAGCTCACATTCTGTTACTTCAGGTGATTTTGGTAGACAATAAAAACAGATTTGCAAAGATCCTCTGGGATTGCACCACTATCATAGATTGCATTGAAGAGCTTTGTTGTCAAATCTATTCCTAAATTAATGATCTCTATTGGTATATTATCTGGTCCTGTGGCTTTACTATTTTTCATTTTTCTTATTGCTGCCTTTACCTCCGCTCGTGGGATAGTTGGATCCAGTAAGTTTTTCTTTTTTTTTTTTTCAGGGTTTGCACCCATGTTATCTTTAAAAAGACCTTTAACATTCTCTGACTACTTATTCAAAACTTCCTTTTTTTCCATTTGCATTGTTCTGTCTTTTGATTTGATGAAGCCAGGGTTACAGCATTTGATTTTCTCACCACTCACATCCTTTAGGCCTATTTAGGAGTGCATGAATTTACAAACTTCATTTTGATTTGCTTTCTCTCCTGACATTGTTGATTTATCCATACTTCTTTTGCCTCATTACATTTCTCAGGCTCTTTTACATTTTTTTTATAGAAAGATCGTTCTCAATGGCTTCATTAATAGACTTTTTCTGACTAAAGTTCTACTACTTCTGAAATATTGTTAAGAGTCTCCTCTTTATTTGGCACAGCTAAAGTGATTTTGTCTTTCAATTTTTCATCAGATTTTAGAAAGTCCATTCGAAATAATCTTTGACTTCAGACTGTTTGCTGTTGTTTCATCAGATAAAATTCTAACATGACTTTCCTCTTTATCTCCCCCTGACTAGATTAGAGTTTAATTGCCTACTCTAACAGAACCTGCCCTTGTCCATCCTACTTCAGCAAGCCCTATGATGTTAAGTTCATCCTATCCATTTCCTGTACAACATTATCTAATGTTGCATAAAGTTTTTCAAAATTAAAAAAAAAAAAGAAACCAGATAATTCAAAACACCCAGAAACATTACAATAAAAGAAGGCAAAAGTATAAGAGAGACAGACATATATTTAAAATCTGATTCAATTCAAAGAAAACAGGTTGAATCAAATGAAAAGACCTTACTTCAAAATCCTTTAGCATTTTCAATCTTTTCTCTTCCCCATAAGGACCTTGTATAATAGTCCTCAGAGACTGGATGACTGTGAAAGAGAAGGTATATAAAATAAACCTTATAGCCATCAGGAAGACTCATTGAGTCAATATTTATAAACAGAAACTTAAAAAAAAAAACCATAAAAAAGGAATACTAATTTGACATTTAACAAAATTTGAAACTAGTGTGGGGTTTCCACAAACAGATTTGCAAGTAAAGGAACAGAAGGACTTACAGGTCCAAAAATGTTGATCTACAGGCACAGTTGAACTCAAAATGACTGAAATTCTATGTAATATCTAGAACATAAAAACAAACCCACAGTTGTGTGTTGTTTAAATCATTCGATACTAGAATTTATCTAAAAAAATATACGTTTCCTTAGATGTCTGCTTTCATTTATAATAATATAAGATCAATCTCAAGATAGGAACATTTGAAAAGGAGTGACAGAATCTATTCATTAATTCTCAGAAATTGATTAAGAAGCACAAAGTTTGGGGCAAGTGTCTCTGTCTGTGATGCCTTCGATAATAAATCTCAATTTTCTAGAATATCTTATTGCTTATATCAGATAAATCTGTCAGAATACATCTAAGATTGTGAGGTAAGTGTGGCACAGTCAACTGCCAGTTATCCAACATGCTCTGATCACTGATGTATTGGTTGGGAGAAAAAAATATAGCTTATTATATATTCACTATTTATTGTTGGATTATAAAAATATCTGACTATCAGACTTTGACACTAATTGTGAGGATGAATGGTATATTTTCTCATTAAAATAGTCAACTTACATGTGACAAATTTCACAGAAAAAAAAAATAGTCAAGCCACACTGCCCCCAATGACAATTCCTTGTTATAATGCAGTGTGCGATCACCATACTGCACGATATCAAAACAGCTTGCGTACAAAAGAATTGATGATTGAGGCACACCATGAAGATAGGCATGAGTTGAAGACCACATGTCAACAGGCAGGCAGTGTGACAATCTCAATTAATTTATAAAGGTGCCATGTTATCCAATCAATTGTATGTTGTAAAATGTCTAGACAAGAAAACCTGCAATATTCATTTTATGTGCTTGGATGTTTAAATGATGATTGTCTGTGTGGTGTGTAGCCATTTTCCATTTGCTGTATTGGTGTACTGTTCTAAATGTTCTGTGTTGCTATTGGTTAGGGGAGTAAAATATGCCATCGCAAAGAGCCGTGACCATGGATATACCTTGGAACATGCGCTATAATGAAATGTCTTTTTTTACTTTTACTTCTGTCTTCATATAAACATCACAATTTAGGTCTACCAAATTCCTTATACAACATGTTTCCTTATCCGACATCTTCGTCGGGGACGGCATGTGCAGGATATTTGGCAGCAGATTGTAGGTGACAGATTGACAACTTCAAGACTTCCTTCTGTGGCAGTCTCACTATACTAATATTACTTAAAGTCAATTTGATTAAAGACATTACAGTCATTCCTTATAAGTAATATCCCTGTCCTGATGACTTCCAATGAATTACAAAAAAGGCACATTTTGATGTAATGTTAGATTATGATGCAGACCTCAAACTGAGACTGCAAATTATTCATGTGTGTTGATTTAAAACAGAGGAATGTAAGTTTACTTGATTAATTATTTATAGGCATTTTTTCAGGTATTTGCATAAAAAACGAAGGGACTCTTTTTATCTTTGCAACCACCTCTTACATGTCATACAGTGACACAATTGCCACATTTCACATAAAAATAAGTGATTACTCCAGAGGATGCCAAATTATAGAGCTTAAAAACCTTGCATTGCATATAGCAAGCATATTATATATAATAGTTATATATCACAAAACAATTTTTTTTTACATTTGCATGAAGACAAATAACTCCATGATGACATCATCAACAAAATAATCTGAATTGTACAGATTCAATGAATAATACTTCATACAATAATTTTCAGACTTTAAATCGCTCTGGACTATTAGCCACATATCTGATTTTTAAAAGACAACCTTTTTCTTCTTAAGATAGACCTCACCAGTCAAGAGCAAGCTATGAAACCCAAAAGAAACATTTAACACCTGGGTCCATTGATATATTATTGTCCAAATATTATGGTACATTTGTGAATTAGTACTGCTTGTTTTTTTTTTTAACTTTTCTTTTCAAAATGCTAGAATATTCACCTTGAGCATTATCACATACATCCATTTTAAACTTAAAACTGCTGATGATAAAATTCCATCAAAACCTGAGGAAAATCAAGAAAAAAGAGAAATTAAAATTGTTTTAAAACTTTCCTGTTCATCAAGTAAAATAAAGCTAGCATCATACAAATGTAAAGATTAAGCAGAAGATTTGAAAATCTTTTCTTTTTTTTTTCGTCTGAAAATATGAAAAGTTTAAGGGGAATTTGATTAATAAAAGATCTTGGTATCTTCTAAAACAAAACTAATAAATAGGAAATGGACTACTTCACATATCCCACGAAAGTGGAAATCAAATATAATAAAACCAGTTCCGAAGAAAGGCAAAGAATCCACTAAACCTGAAAGCTTCCAACCGGTCTTTCGAACACCTTGCCATAGGCACGGTACGGCAGCGGCAGCGGGACGAAATGATTGGTTTCGCGTTTGAATCCATAGATACGGTGCGGCACGGTAGGTTTGCGCCTTTTACGTTTTGTTTCGATGCATTAGCAGCATGGCACCTACCCAGTCAAATATCTGTCTAGGTTCGTGAAACAAGAGCCACTACTGCTGATGATTTTGCTCCTGGTTAAGAAGAGAGCGGGTAAAAAAATAACAACGAAGACATCGATTTCGGGTGCATAAAATTGTGAAAGATCGAAAGGCACGAGGAAAAGGTCCAGCAAAACAGTTCATTCAGGTGTTGCATCTTGCAGAGAAAGATCTGGTAAAGCATTGCCAAAGTCGCGAAGTTATCTACCCACTTCAGCGACTAGCTATATGCATCAGATAAGTCGTTTCTCTCTAATAAAAGTACATTTACGAAATACTTGTAATGAATATTTCTATTGTATTGCTATTATCATATTATTTTACGACCGGCACACACACACGCAAGCACACATACACACAAACATGCAAGCCCATACATTATACCCACGCAAGCACATAGCTATACACACACTTGTATGCACATGGACGCGTACAAGGAAAATATTCATTACACTGGTTATATTTGGTGTTAATTCACATAATCAACATAGAAATAAAATCTACAGTGATAGATTTGAGCTATGGTCATTGCATCGGTAATAATGCTACTATTGTTGCTTTCCGTACCAACTTGGCCTGAAAAGTGAGCCAAGATGGCAGCTGCTTGAAAGTGACGGACATCTTGGCCTTGCGGAGGATAAAGCGTTTCAAGTGTACTCGGTTGCTGAGTGATCTGAGATCAAGGAGTGATGGGTAGGGGTTGAATTGGGAGTACGAAAGGGTAGGTAGACAAAGAGAAGGAATTGGACGGTTTGAC
>JAOWAY010024915.1:0-12309 GCA_028565895.1 Goniobranchus geometricus
CCTTTTTTTGTTGTTTTTTTCTTGTTTTTTTCTATTTTAAATCTGAAGAAGGACATTTGTCTGAAATTTACTACTGGTATGCTTATGTCTTGTCTTCCATTCATGTATCGAGTAAGCCTAAACATATATATGTATTTCTTATTTATTTATCCACGTATAAAGGGTGTACATCAGAGTCACCAAAAATCTGTGCACATCTTATGGGTAGTCAAACATGTGGACTGGGATGCAGAGTTGACTTCTCTCCTGTGCTTGTACCCCATTTGATCTTGTCAAAACTCCATTATGGGAGCACTGTACACAGCTCTTCTGCTAAGCAAGCTCTCAAGCTACTTGATCGAGAACTTCACCATGGATTGTGCTTGGAGCTTTCAGAACATTACCTGATAAAAATTTGTGTTTGTGGAAGGTAACTTGATTCGTGCATCTTGTTGTAAGCTCTAAGAGACCTGCCTTTTTACTCAAAGGGCAACCTATGACTGTGCTTTCACTGACCTACTAAGCTGAGATTGTCCAAACATTTAAAGACGCTCAAACATTTGTTCAGTATGAAAGCTCTTCATCATGTCTCTGAGAAGAAAATCCACCTGCTACATGCCTTCAAATTCCCAGCGGAAAGTTCTTTGGGTGGAACGTTTGATTCTTTTTAAAGGATACAGATGGCAACCCAAAATTGAAATCGTTGAGATCTTGGTTGAAGGAAGTTGGCTTTTGTGCACAAGGTTCATCAATGGATTTTGGCATGACATTATGAGATCATATTGTGGTCATCATTGTTTGTTTTACAATTTCCTCAGAATCAGAAAATTCTTTGAACTGTTCCAGATCCTTATCTGATTGAAGAAAACACAACAAAAAGAAATAAAAAATCGAACGTGTTTTTCCAATCTTAATGGTATTTCTTAATGGCCTTTAATTTAATTCATATTTCTTTATGGCCTTTAATTAAATTTTCTTAGGATTTTGGTCAAAAGCATTTGATCAATTGAAGATGGGAACAAATAAATTCTCCATTTCATCTCCACAAAGTTGGGTGAAATTCCCAGCAAATGAATCACAGGCTACTTTTACTATGTCATCCGTGCAGTTCACCTGCATTCTCGATAAAGTCTTCTTATCAACCCAAAACAACAGTCACAACTGAATTTTTTTTTTGACCTGTGAATACCCACCTCATGAGATACCCCTACATCATTATGCAGTTGCTTTTTTGTCCAGAGCAATGACCAGTATGAAGATGGAAGTCATCAGTCGACCCAGGCTTAGCACATATGCCCATGGCTACTTGTACGCCAATCAGTGCTTCAATCTCTATATTGTCTGTGGGTTTCCATTTGTTTTTTCTAGAGGTGAGTATTAGCATCCTGTTTTGTAACATCTGTTGTGCATATGTGTTTCTTTCTTTCACAATAATGCCTACCATTGAATCTGGAAAAAAAAAATCTAAAATAGGCCAAGGGCTTGTCACCATCAATTAGATCTGGATCTATAGACACATTCTTCATTCCAGCGGTGGTTCTATCAAATTCCATCAACCACTCCTTTGGATTTGCATTTTGATCAACTTTATCCTTTTTGTAATGACTCTGCTCAGCACTTTGCTGGTTATGGGTAGCAGTTTCACCCCTCTCCCATTGCCACATTCTTGGAGGTTACCCTTTTTTGGTATTTTACAGATCAGTCCGTTTTCCATCCTATTGGAACCTTTCCTTTCTTCCATATAAGATTAAAGATCCGTATTAATTCTAGGCTGGTTTCTTCTTTGTCTGCTTTAAGTATTTCTGCTGTGATTTGGTCTATTCCAGAGGCTTTACCATTTCTAAGGGTTCTTAAAGCTGTTAAAGCTTCTGCACCCCAGGCGAAAAGGAATTTTGCTTGCCATTGCCGATACTAGTCATCGAAAAAGAGGACAGACTGCCAAGTATCATGTGCTGCCAATTCACCTATCATCTCTGTGTAATGCAAATAGGCTACCATGTTGAAACCCGCATGATTGTTGGATCAGTATTGGTGGTTATCTTCATAGCGGGGGAAACTTTGTCTAGCGTTACCCTTGTATTTTACCGTTAATTTTATGTCCTTCATTAAACGTACAGTCAAGCCCGCCCAAGACGACCACCGAAGATCATGAAAAAAAGTGGTCGTCTTAAGAAGGTAGTCATAATGACATGCAACTGCCCCCATCCCCACCCTGGCCTCCACTGTGGGGGGTAGGGGAAGAACGAATGGCTACTTCTGAGTATATCTACATGGGATTATGTATATCGCGAACATGTAATTATGTACATCGGGGGGAAAAAATGGGAACATGCATATTCTCCCATTTCATTTTAAAACTTAAAAATGATATATCAAGAGCAAGTTGAATGTAAGAAATAATAAAATGTACTCACATTTATTAGGATCGAGCGAGATTATAACTTGTAATAATCAGCAAACATTCACTGCAAACATGTGACTGGATACAGGAAGTGAAAACTGGGTGTTGAACGTGCTAAAAATAGCTTTACTTTTGGTTTTGGCATTCCCCTCATGGTAATCAACTATTGAAATAAGGATCAGTTGGTATTCTGAACATGTAGTATCCCCTCGCTGTACAAAAAGTGTTGTTCCACTAGTGGAGCACTGGGCTCTAGAGGGTTTGAGGACAATTTTGGTTGTTATTTTTTAGCAAAGGAGGTAAAATAACATCAACCCCTGCCTTATAGCCTGACCCTTACCCTTTCTTCCATTATCTTTATGCTTTGAGCAAGTTTTGGAGTGAAGATACAGCAAAGATTTTCCATACAATTCCTTACAAAACTAGCACATTACACAGCCCTCCACAGATCTGTTTTTATGCTATATTTGGGATCTACTCTCAAGAGCCTAATTTAAACTTGTAATTGTGTTGATATTCTGCTTGATTAAGCAACTCTGTCAGTATACGCTCAGATGCCACTTCAGTCATGGGTAAAATCCTCACCACCTCACTTTCATAATGCCGGCGAGGTGTTGTAAATGTGTAATCATTTCATTGTCACAAATGACAATACATATATGAATGTTTTTCGTACCAAACATTTTTCAAATTTTACCCTTTTAGCTATGCTAACTTTTGTCACAAGCACCACTTAGCACAGGGGATACTTCACTACCCACACTGGATCTGGAATCCTCAACCACAAAGTTTTCCTCAGGACATGTAGCGCTCAGATGTTTGTGTTACTTACAGATAAAAAGAAAATGAGCATCATGTTTACTCCTAGTAATACATCTTAGTGATACAAATTATCTTATTATGACTATGCTATATAACTGCGAAAGTTCATTTTGAGGCCCCCATGTTTGGTGAAATTGGACAAGTTTTGATAGTCAACCATGTAGTCATGGTTTATAATCTAGACAGTGAGAGTTGGGCTTCGACTCTCTTTAACTAAAAGCTTGACATGAGCCTATGCAAAGTACACAGGCCATGAAAGATAACACCACACACTGACAGTCACATCTCCTGCACACATGCACTTAACAGAGTTATTCTCAAAGTCAAGAATATCATCATGAGAATTGGAGAATATTTTTGCTTTTTTCCCTTTTTCCTTTGAATCACTAATATGCCTGCCAGGTTTTCCTTTGGCTTAAGAGTTTTGTCTCTGCTTTGTGGACTCTTTTTGAAGGTGCAAGAAACACACATCTGATGTCAAGCTTTGACCAATATTTGCTTCTCTGCCTTTCCTCAGATGGATACATTTTTGTTTTTGCCTGCTATAAAAAGTGTTGTTTTGTCCAGAAAAAAGTCCCTCAAACTACTCTAGGTGGATGTGTCAGTATCTTCAGAACTGGCAGGCACAGATCACAAGTCAGGCAAAAGGGTGAATTGCTTTAGCTGGTCCTCAAGAGAAGTGTAGGGGGAGTTGATGTACGTATGCTTCCAAAGTCAGACAAAGGGGGTTGTTTATGTTGGTGTAGCCATGTTTCTGTCATCAGATGCAGAGATAGCCGGCAGAGACATGTTTGTCTCAACTGTCTCTGACTCGGTATTTGTATCATTAGTGCTAACTACCTTTATAGCTTGCTTCCTTGGTTGTTTTGGCAATCAAGTCTAAGTCTGTTCCAGTTGGGATAGCTCTAACAGGTTCAAGATTCTGAGCACTTTTATTGATGATCATATGTGGTTTAAAAGGGAACAACTCTGTCTTTTCAAAGTCACCCTTGATGTTTGTTGAATTCCTACAGTTCTTTGAGAAGTCCCAGGAATGGCTCTTTTGTTACAGCTTTTCCAAGAGTTTTCTGAGCAAACAACCAAAATCTTGTCCCAGACAGTTTTTGTTGGCCCATAGACCCCCCACATCAAGAGGCTGAAGGATACTTGTTGTGTTAATGGGTAGTTTCATGAGAATCACACCATTTTCCTGAGCTGTCTGTACACATTTAAGATTCACATGTGAAATGTGTCTGTTAAGGGGGGGTATACAGTGAAAATAGTAAGTTGGACAAAAAAGCATTTTTTCACCAGTTTTGAACTTTAACAAAATGTATTTTGGTAGAGTTTAGGCATCTGGTTGCAAAAATTACTATTTTTGTGATTATGTAATATACAGGCGGTGGCCATATTGGATTACGTAACCAAATATTGGAATAATTTGGAACCATGATTACTCAAAAAGTGTCTGATCAACTTGAACCAAATTTCTACTAGTGAAACATAACCATAATCACTATATAACTGCAGAAGGATATTGTGATATCTATGATAGGAAAAATTCTAGGCTTGTTACAAGAATTGGTATTGTAGAGTATGTAATATTTCGGTGAATAAAATTGGGAGGGGTACACTTTGACTATGACCCTACTCACAGATTTCAAAATTCTTACATTTCCCTCTGCTATCATATTCTATATGTTACTAACAACATTCTCTGCAAATATGACAGATTTCCTACTGATAGATTTTGAGAAATCATGGTTCCAAGGTCGTCAAAAAGAGAAAAAGTGTCGTTTTGAGAAATTAAGGAAAAACGATGACAAACATACAGAACGACATCAAAATTGATCAAAATTAAAAGATATCATTCACAGTGCTCCTACAACCATTCCTCTCCCCTACTACAGTAAAGAAAGCATAAACAGTTTAAAAAAAAGAGCTCCATGGCTGATTCAAAGACACCTTCCCCCCCCCCTTTACGCGAAACGAAAAAACAGTGAAAATGTACACAGAAATAAAGTTGTACTTACTAAGTGATGAAATGCTATATTATATATATATACCATTTTATTTTACATTCATTTTCTTCTTAAAATGCTCCAGGGGCATAGCTGACTCCTTCAGCAGACAAATACTCCTGTTGAGCTCTAGCGGAGGCAATGGCTATTTCTGTTCTCCTCCTCTTCACCTCCTGTGTCTCTTTCCTCTCTGCCTTCCTCACATGCATTCTGTCTCTTTTATGTCCTTTGGCCACTGTTGTGGCAGACAGGAAACAACCTGTGGTCTGCAACAATTGTTGCAGAGAGTGGCTGCCTTGGTTGAAATTCCCAACGGCTAGTGCAGTGGCAATTTCCACACGAGGCTTACCAGCGAACATGTGCTTTGGACACCGAGCCCAAATTGTTGCATGGATTGACTCGTCGGCATTCTGAGTCAATCCTTGCAAACAACGTTGCAGAAGAGCATCTGTGGTGAGTCTCTTGTACACTGGCTTGACATGCTCAGCAACAGTTGCAGAAATAAAGCTGCTGCTTTTACCCCTGTGAGAAGGGGGAGCCTGGCCGTGAGCGACAGCCTGTTGATAAAAACACCAGGATTTTTGTCCAGCAGGGCAATCCTCGTGTTGAGGTTTGTCATCAGAGGATGCAGCATGTTTAAATGTCCTCCAAATCCTTTTGCGCAGCTCCTCCACTGTGCCAGCCCTACCAGACACTGCCTTTTTATAATATGCCTGAAGGATAGCAATTTTGGTCTGAAAAAAAAAAAAAAAGAAATATCAACTCAAACTGAACAAAGTTGAGTTCATTTTTAATCTCTCCCTTCTTCCCTTGTCATTTTTGTCACTGTAGCCATGAAATTCAACACACTTATGGTATAAAATACTAATAAAATTTTTATAAGCAAAATGCTAAGAGAATGAACATCTTTCAACAGTAAAAATGCGGACTGACAAGACAGGCTTACATAATAATATATATATAAAAACAAAATGTTAAGAGCCATGCATTTCATACAAAAAATTATTCCTGCAGTCTTCTGCAGAATTTTTTCATACCTGTAACTGATGCAGAACTCTCTGTTCAACCTGAAAACTAAAAAACAAAAATTGAATTTTTTTTCAAAAAATTAGACAACAAAAACTTACATTTGACAGGCTGCCAGCTTTTCTGTCACCAAGAGTGATTCCTCGTTTGGTCTCTGAGGAAACCAGGTTGCGCAGGGCTGTCCCAAGACGTTTTGATACATGATTGACACACTTCTCTTTCACAATAGGGGTGTCTCCATATGGCTGAAGAGAACAGAGTGTGTCAAACGTTTTGCAGTCGCCGTCACTCACTAACGTGGTGTATCTGAGGCCTTTCTGCATTGATCTCTGCCACAAGACCTTAGCCGACTCAACCTCCATCATACCGGAGGAGCCCTCATGGTTGATGGTACACCAAGGCTTGTGACTGGTATACCATTGATCATATATATCTTGGCCCTGTTCCTTCTTTTTTGCCCCAACAACTGCACATTTCTGAAATTTTCAAATGAAAAGCAAAAAACAAATAAGAAAAATATAATAACAATAAATCATACAGTTTTATAATCCACTTATAGAAAAATTTTTGGGGAATGGATATGTCAATGTATAAAAATGTTGAGAAATAAAAGTACAAAACCAAAGAGAAAAAAGAAAACAAAGGGAGATCAATAGTAAAGTAAAACGGGGTAGGAACATTGCTAGAATTTGACCAATATGCAGACTAATGGAGATCGTAGATTCAAAGGAAATAAGTTGAAGATTTTACAGAATATGCCAATCACCTTGAGTAACAGTTCCCTATCCTAAATGTTCAGCCAATTACATGAGAAAAAGAAAAGAAGAAAAAGTAAATATATCTCTGTGTAGAACAGGATTGAAACTGAAGAGTAAATTAACAACATAAAGACTTTATCTGATTTTCTCTTCTTTGCTACAGATAAGGAGATGGCCTTCTTAGTTTGGTTTTTGTTGTGCATTTTGTGTTCTCATTTGCTTTGTTGTTGTTTTTTTTTGAGAGGGTGGGATGCTCACCTCAACTTATTACCTAAAAATTGTGTAAGCTGCCAGAAGGATCCATCAGTAATTTGTATAGCACCTATGTCTTTGAATAAATAAACTAAAAGCTAATAACGAGTGCAGACCTCTATAATATCTAGTTCTGCGAATTTTGTTCCTCTATCATTAGCAAGATTACTGTTAAAAAAGCAATAATTAACGTGTCACAACATGAAACTTACCTGACAGTATTTGGACAGTAAATGGTAGTCGACAGTCAGTCCAGTTGTCACATCTATGACAACACCAAGTCCATGTTTCGAGGTGTGACCTCGCTTCTGCCAGGTACCATCGTAACTGACAGCGATGTCAAGAGTATCCCCAGGGCCCTTTCCATGTGCAGCCTTTACCCTTTTCACAGCTTCACTCAGGATCTGTTGTTTGTGAAGTTCCGCAGCATGATGTATTTGTGAGACATGCTGTGCGTAGGTGGCTTGTGATAGGCCGGCAAGGCCCATTACCTCGGCAAATGACGAGAGACCGGCATAGCCTTGACCGATGTTGAGGAAGGCTAAAATCATTCTGCGATTCACTTCAAAATGTCTACTATCAGGAAGTTGCTTGGAAGTGCTGGCTGTTGAAAAAACCTTTCCGCACACATTGCAAAGAAGTTTCAGGTTATAGGCAAAGCCTCTTTGAGTCCCACAAGAAAGGTGTAAAGTGTTGCCACAGTCGGTGCATGATGATGCAGCGAAAAGGCTGTCGAGTAAGTTCAGATCGACAAATGCCGTAGGCAAGTTAGGCCTACTCTCGGCGGTGTCAATATTTGTCAAGCCGTAGCTCAATGAGAGCTTTCGCTTCGACGCAGACTCTCTATGGCGAATGTTAGTTTCACTGTCTTGTGAACTGGTCACTGGTGTGCCAGCTGGAGGAGCTGAAGTGGTTTCTAGAACTGCTGTTGGGTTCTTCTTTGCCATTCTTGCCTTGGCAAGTGCAGCCTTTTGTGCAGAGTAGTAAGACTGGTCTGCTGGAATGATTCTCGTTCAAGAATAGATTTTCAAACCAATCATGAAAGGTCACAGAATTCATCCAGGCTTTGTCATATGTTTATACCAAATTTTAATGTTCTCTGGTCCTCCCTGTGTCGATTTGAGCCTGATATTTTTAGCTGTGTAGACAATGTAGGGTAGCAACATTTGCCCTGCAGCTGAGCAGCACCCTTTTGTGATGTCGTCGGATTAATAATTAATTTATTAAACTGAGAAGAAGACAAACACGAGTTTTCTGGCTTTTCTATACAGGAAGGAAGTGTTTATTTATTTTGAAGTGTTTCAATACATAATTCTTGTCTATTGAATCTTGATCTATACATCACATCTCTCCCTCTATCTAAAAAAAAATGTGGAAGCATTTTTGGTGGCTGTACTTGAACTTGATTTATAGCCATTGGAAAAATGTAGTGCAGTCAAAAAAATGTTCATGTAAAATTATTCTATCGAAGCTCTAAGAGATGAACATATAATAATATGTATGGAGCTGTAAGAGCATTATTCCAGTGTCTATTGCAACTAAGCTGAGTTGTGTAATGTTCTGGACGCCATCGTAGTTTTGATTCACAAAAGGCCATTCCTAACATGGGTACTTGTTTGGTTTCTTAACACTGCGTCCAGTTCTAGTCATATAGGGGGTGTTGTTTTTGTGGTGTTCCTGAGGAGAGACGTTTTCTCCACGAACAGGAGCATGCTTGTGCGCATCCTGGCTGGTGCAAGATAGACTAGGTCTAGTCTGCCCTGTTGTTGTCTGATGTGGGAACGGTAGAGATTCAGGTGTTGCTGAGAAAGGTTCTGTTGTTCTGTAGATTGGTGGTATGGTAACATCAGGAGCAGTAGGCTTGATGTTGGCCGAGTTGTGGACAATTTGATCAGTGTCGACGCCACACTGTGCCAGGCGCGATGTCCACCTCATAGGTAGAGTAACTCATGTTTGGGACGATGGTACCTGGTTGCCATCTTTGGTGACCTCTGTAGTTCCGAACAAGGACCTTGTCACCGATGATTAATGTTCGCAGCTTCGCCTGAGAGTGTGACATTACTTGATCGTTTTGACTGTTGGTTACTTTCCCGTTGGTGTTGGGAAGCGTGAGATCGAGTTTAGTCCGAAGTTTCTTCCGGACATTAGATTTGCTGGGGTTTCGCCAGTCGTTGATTGTGGAGCATTTCTGTGCGTGAGAAGGAATCTTTTTGTTACAACATTGAAAAGCAAATATACTGCCGAGGCCTTGACGTTCAGTCTCAGTAAATTCGACTGCCATGCCGCAAAACTTACATGCTAGTTGACATATGATTTGTTCTTTCAAAATAGTCATGTCAATAAGTCTATAGCCATCAAGATCTCCTTCAGCTGTTTATTCATCACTTTTATCACAATTGTCATCCTCGTCTTCAGAGATGTTCTGCAGTTCTTCATAAAAGCATTTTAGCTTTCTTTCAGATCGACTGTAAGTGGGCATGGCATTTCAATGACGGCACTGACATGACTGGACTCACTGACACTTACATCTAGATTCACATTTCCATTTTCAATGCCGGGTCCATATGCCTCATGGCTTACCACGTGCTCCTCATCAGAATCTAGATCTAGATCTACCGTACTCTCCTTACATATTTTTTGCCACTGATTTCCATGAAACTTGCGTTTCCTGGGTCTATAGGATCTTTTTTTGTCACAATTCATGTTTATAAAAGCAAGATTGACAAGATTCTTCACTCACAAAGGCAACTGTTAGTACAAGTAACAGCAGATGACCATTTGTAAATAAATCGAGGGAGGTGGTCATTGAAAACAATGATATTCAGAAGGTGCAAAGTCATCAAACTTCAGACTGTAAGTACCCCCAAAACAAGAATGTTTTTTATCACAAATTCATCAAACCACCCTATATAAAAGAGATTATAAGTCAAAAACTTCTGAATGGATTTTTAAATTCAAAAAGGAGGATAAAGTACAAGAATAGATCCTTACAAACAGCCAATTCCCTTCGTAGAATTCGACAATCCTCTTTTTTCAAAATTTTCTGGTGATACTGCCCCCTTAATTTTGGCGTGAATTTTCCTATTTGTGTCTTTCACTGCGTTAGTGTCATGTTTTATAAAAGCAATCTTTTTCTCATTTAAGAGGGATTTAAGTTCATTGCTTATGCAAGGCTTATTATTTGGGTAACATGAAATTTCTTTTTTTGGTACATAAAAGGTCACCACAGAAGTTGACATAGCTGGCAAAAGTGTCACACAATTCATCCAAATCTTCACATGACTCTTTGCTCACATTCCAGTCAGTACAATCCAGACACCCCCTTAGGCATTCCAGACTCTCCATGTTGTGACCAGAGACAGTTTTATTTACAGGCTTAACTCTTTTCAAGACAGGCTTGTACTTTGGTATAAGTAAAGATATTTGTGATCAGTCCCATCCAAACCTGACAGTGACTCACTTTTGTATGTGTTCGGAATGCTATAAACACACAAGTCAATTGTTTTGTCTCCCTGGCTGGGACATCAACACATTGCTGAAAAGTGGGAAGATGTGGAGAGGGGTCACATTTGTTAAAGTCACCAGTTAGATAGATTATACCATCAGGAGACTTAGATTGTTGTTCACTAATGATATTGAATAGGTAGTCCGAAGCTGTTTTAACATTTGCTTTAGGATGAATATAGGCAATGTTCATCGTAATCGTGGGAATATTGTTTCTGTCTCTGCCTCTCTCTTCTCCTGCGGCATCAAGCTCTGACGTCACTAGAGGGAATTCTCATCTCGTTCGCAAAATCTCTGCGTTTGTTTACAATGTTATGTTCTATTTTAACATCAGGACGTAAGAAAGGCAGATTCTACGTCGTGAAGAAAACTTCCTTTTTAACTACTTTTCCTAAGTCAATCATATTCAGGAAAGTTGCTATCTCCTCCCTGGCCGCTTCCTCCGCCTCTCTTCTTAGTCTTACATCTTCTTCATGCCTTTCCCTTTGTAGGTCCAGCTCCATACGCCGAAGCTTTAGCTCTTTCTGTCTGTCTTCTCTCCGTTTTAGGTTTCTCTGTTCCAAACAGGAGATTAGATCCTCATCCCCTCTCCATCGTTTGTTTCTCATTGGTGTGTGGACAATGCTTGGCTCTGGTGAGAGGGTTGAGTTGCTGGAGTTCATATTTGAAGAACTTGTTCCTTCTTTGCATTTATTGTCTTCAGCCCTCCTCAGTCCTTCCAGGGCCTGGAAAAGGACAAAGATAAAAGTTAGTCCATAGTAATTGTGTTAACATGTCTTTCTTGGAAATGAATTGAGTCTAAGCCCATTCATGCAGTGTTGGTTTAGTGTTATAACTTTATATTATTTATGGTCTGAATGAGAGTGTTTGTAGTTTAGTTATATGTTATTACCTGTATTGTTAAAAACTGTATGTCAAGTGTCAACTGAGGGCAACTTATTAATTATAGTTTACATAAATTGGCACAAGGTCGGAAGGTGCCCACCATCAACAGGAGAAACTTTCAGGATTTGAAAGATAAATGAAAGCCTTAAAACACATGAAAGATAAATGAAATCCTCAAAACACACGAAAGATAAATGAAAGCTTCAAGACACACGAAAGATAAACAAAAGCCTCAAAACACATGAAAGATAAATGAAAGCCTCAAAACACATGTCTTGGTGCTCCATGACTATGAGCCAAGAGATGACTAAAGGCAGTTTCCCAGTCCATTAGTTAAACTTTCCCCCGACCACTTCTTTTTGGTTGGGTTGGAGGGGGGGGTGGAGTGGAGAAGTACACAAGGGATTTGGGAGAGCTCTCTACAACTGCAAGTGTCAGAAATCTCTATGCCTCTTTGAGTGCTGCTATAAAAGTCAATCTGTTCTACAGAATGTTTGTCTACGGCCATACCACGTTGACAGTACCGGATCTCGTCCGATCACTGAAGTCAGAATGTTTATTTTTGAGATACTGTTTAGCATTCATTAGTGAGGCAGAGACAAATGTTACCAGTGTGGTATGGTAGGCATATCTAAGGGAACGAATAATCCCCCCCCCCACCCCCCAAAAAAAAGAAAAAGAG
>JAOWAY010025026.1:0-12308 GCA_028565895.1 Goniobranchus geometricus
TCTTCTTCTTCTTCTTCTTCTTCTTCTTCTTCTTCTTCTTCTTCTTCTTCTTCTTCTTCTTCTTCTTCATCTTCTTTCTTGTTCTAAAGTGCTTACTGACTGACCCCATTAGATTGGTATAACTGTCATCATGCCTTTTCTGGTCTTTTCTGTGGAAACCTGGCTGTTGGGTCAAGGCTTTAAGACTTGTAACCAGGAGATTCTGAGTTCAAAAACCGGGTTGCACCGGGGTGCTGTTTAGACATTGGAAAAGACTATATTTTACACACATTTTCCTCACCCCACCCAGATGTTATTGAGCACCTGACCAAAGGCAGAGGAGGATCTTGTCAGTACGCCAGAGCAAGGGTGTCTGTAAAATGGTACATCTATGTATCCTCTACATGGAGTTTGAGAAGGTATTTGGTTGGAAAAGGCCTGGAGGGAAACATTTGTACAGTGCTTTGAGCACAATTTAGTGGTTTTAGTGCAATAAAAAAGCTCAGAGTAAAAATATTGTTTTACCATAGATGTTTGCAGAGCATTTTTAAAAGTGTAAGGGATGCTAATGTATTTCATAACAATTATCAATTTTCGCCCATTATGTATCAGAACCTCAATGGAATGAATGGAGGTGATCATCGGTTCTAACATCTGGTAAAATAAATTTGATAGCCTGCTCATCTCATTTATTGTCTGTTTGATTAATTCAACATGTATAAAGTTGTATTTTATCACATTATTCATTTCTGGAATAATGTGACTCTTTATCTGAACATTCAAAAAATCATTTTAAAAAAGGCAAGAAATCGTAATCATTTTAATACCTATATCTTTTTTCTGCTGATCCAAATAGAAGTGCTGCATTGTAAAACGATTGCTTGTAACACGACTGGTCCTCACACGCTGCATTGGGTCATGAGCAGATGACGGCCTTTGCCTTAGACGAAGAGCTGAGTGGAATACAACATTAATTCCTATGTAACTTAAGAGTTTTCTAATGCAAGTAGTGAAGAATTTTTAATCCTTTCTTAAAATGCAATTTTCAAAATGTAATAAACAAGTAACTGGGTTCCCAAAAAGATCAAGTTTAACAATAAGCATTACTAGCTTTTAAAACAGACTCTTATGTAACTCTGAGTTTGTAATCTTAAAATAGGCTTATACTAGATTGAATGAAAGAATATGAAAAAAAAATGATAACAAAGTCATTTGCAGCATTTTGTCTTTGCAATCTCTTTTTTCATTTCATTACTGCAAGGTATCAAAATCACTTTAAATGTGAAAAGCCTCTCAGTCAGCAAATATTTGTTCAAAGGGTTTTTTATTGAAATTTAAGATTCTGTGATAGGTCTGTTGAAAGCCTGATCCATATCTTTCAAGGCAAATTGTTGCAAGGTGCTATATATTCAAATTAGTTAAAAAGCTTTCTATGTACATTTGGTCTTCATTCAGGTTAAACACCTATGGATCATCTTGCTATTCAATATCACATACATGAAACCACCAAATCTTAAAAATTGTAACAAAAAATAAACAATTACGAGTATGGCTGGGTCTTGAACTTCCTGAGCTAGATGCACTTGAAGGCCTGCATGCTGGAGACCTTTCCTCTGGCTGTAATGACAAAGATTAGGATGAGATTGACTACGAAAGAAAAGTATAAAATTCTTAAATGTTCTAGACAACTCTGTCCTCAAAGGAAATAATGACACAAATATTCTTTTAAGATGTCAGAGAACACTGCATTTTGCTGGTACATCTAAAATTGTCTATACAATGTAAAAGGTAGGGGTTTTTTTTTTGGTTTTTGTTAAGGGGTGGGAGATGGGTTGGCGGTGGGAATCCATGATAAGGTCATTTGCGTGAGCCTAAGGTTTAGGAAGAAGGAACAGATAAAAAGGAGAGTAACATGGAAGCTCATTCACAGCAATATCAATAAATATAAAAATGATACTACAGAGTAACAATCTAGATCAACACACACATATACATAAGTTTTGGTTCCGTATTAAAAGGGATAAAATGAAGAAGGCTTATAACGTTTTGGACCAATGTCATTCTAGAGTGAAATAATATAAAAAGGAACATACAGCAGAGCTTAGTATCATTTATCCACCATAGAAAATAAGAATGAAATAAGAAAGTGATATAAGAAATGAGTGATAAAAACTAAGCAGAAAACTAAAAAATTATACATAATACTAGGAAATAAGTCCATCTAAAAGAAAGTTGAAAATGAAAGAACAAAAACTGAGGAATCCCTTTGAGTATTCCTAAAATTGTATACGCATATAGCAATCTGGATAATCATTATGTCGTGAAATATTATCTGCTTCAGATGGTTTTGCTCTACAAAAAAAACCCAACAACACATACATCTTAAATCAACCTTCTACATCATACTTTTCATCTTCATAAATATTTTTGCATGCCAGTATTGTAAACAGGTAAACTACATATCAAAAAGAGCAAGGGTTTTATATCTTACGGGCCGACTGGAACTTCCATATGATATGTATTTAGCTGTAATTCCTGATGGAGCACTTGGGGGAGGTAAAGCTGCAAAAGCTTGAGGCTCTACAGGTTGTGGTATACAATGCAAATGTCTTTGTGCTGACCTGCTTTCCAAAGCTCTCATTTCAGGATGATTAAGCTGTCAGATGAGACATGTGGAAATCATATACTGTATAAATGGAAATAAAGAGTCATAATTATAGAAAACAAAGAAAAATGAAAACTATGCATCCTTCTAAGACACATAATAGTAAGCCTCAAAGGTAAACTTGAGTGAAAACAATTAATTTATTCTAAGTGAAAACTTGAATAAAATCTGTCGGTGCAGATTACCTGGAAATAATTCAGGGTAACACTTCTTTGGAGAAGAGCCAGAAATAAAAGAGACAACAGATAAAATGTATCATGATTAACAGTCAATGAACACGTTCTGGGCATATACAATAGCATTCACTTATACCAACCTCTTTGAAAATACATGGGCTCCTACCACAAGTAAATTCAGTTCCTTTTTAAATGGTTTTGAGAAGAATAAATTTTTAATTGACATTAGTATCATGTTTAACTTACAAAGCGTTTACGGTATTTCTTTTTGACTGAATCAACCAGCATAGCACATTTGCGGGAAAAATTGAGAGCCCTATCAATCTCCGAGTTCACATATTGGATGTCATCATTCTCAATAATTCCTGAAAAACAGAAAAAGAAAAGTATGATACTGAACTTCAAAACATATTCATTGTCAAGAATTTTCTGTTTTTTTCTCAAAAGGGATGTAATTATAAAAGTAACACAAATATTTTCATCAAATTCCATCTATAACATCATAAGACATTTGAATTGACATGCATCACAAAAAATATGAATAGAATATGCATGACAGGAAGTATATTGAAGTCATATGTGACTCCATAAAAACATCTTGAAATCATATGCATTTATACAAATATCTGTATATTAACCTGAGAAAAAAAAAAGAGGTCTGTGTTCTCTTAAGCCTGTATCAAAATATGCAAATTGGGTGGTATATTGATATCAAATGTGACTCAATAAAAAGCTCTTCAATTTGTATAAATTTTCCATATGCATTTATATCTTAACCTAATCAAAAGAGGTCTGTGTTCTTTCAAAATCATTCCTTTTAATTCAAAACATAGCAAGAAGTGAATCCATTCTTGATGATAAATCAAAGTTTTGCATTTTTCAACATTTCCACATTTGTAAAGCATTTACTTAATTTTTGACACCAAATGTCATAATTTTTCGCAAAGGCTGCCTACAGAAAAGAAAGTGTAGTGAAGAAAAAAATCAATGGTCACATGACAAGAAATAACAGCAATAGACAAATATGAATTTTAAATTTCTACTCTACAATCTACCTTTACTAAGAGCATAAAACATAATATAAAAAAAGATGATAAAATGAATTGTAATAGTTGCCAACAAAACAATAGGTAAATTTTCCTGTCTTTCAAGATTTCATATTAAGCACCACAAAAAGCTGCAATTACCAGTCTCTCTAAACCAGTGGAATCTTCCCTTGCTGGTGTGAGCCATATTCCGCAGACATTCCGCCGTTCTTGTGATATTTGCATAGCGGCCTGGAATGGCTCCATTGGCATCATAGTCATCCACATTAAAGAGAATGGAATGTAGATGGATCCCTCTTCCTGAGCCAGCTTCTTCAATGTAAGAGGTGACAACATCAGACACTTGATCTGGGACACCGCTTGTGAAGAGGTAAACCCCTTGAACATCTGGAAAAACAAGGACAAAACAAGCATGTGTATATATTATATTTGTGAGACACAGTGATTATTTACTAATTATTGATATTTTCAAGGCCTTATTTTGCGTGGGAAAGGGCTTTACGCACATAAATTGAAGGAAGGAAAATGAGAATATAATATACAAAAGTTTGTTTTTTGTTATTGTTTTCCGTGAAAATGAAAATTTACTACTACCTACAACATCATCATGTTGTAAACATTTAACCACTGATTCATACTCCTACCTCAACATAAATAGATAAAATATAAACATTCAAAATAAACAAGTGAAAGTTACAAGAAGATATTTCTTTAATGAAGAAGTAAGAAACAAAACAGCAGAAACCTAAAACACAAAAGCTTAAAAAGTTCAAAAGCCTATAAAATTATACAAGAGTATAATTACAAATAATACTGATGTCCTTACAAAAAGTATAAATGATATAAAAACACATCCATACTTTTTGTGTAAAGAACTTAAACACTGATTCTTTCTTAAATACATACAGATGTGATGTTTGATTTCTTCATCATTCTCAACAGCAGCGCGGAATGCAGCCAAGAAATTTCTGCTTCCTCCACACTGAAGATCAAGGACCCATCTATTCAGATAGAGAAGCATATTTTTCAATGTAATATACATCTTTACAAGGCAAAACTGGCCAAAAGCAAGCTCCCCACTCCCCTCCCCCCTTTCTTGCCTATCACCTACAAAGAAATAAAAACAAAAAAAACAGACCCTACAAGACACACAACCAAGAAAATACTAAAAAGAAAATAAGCAAGAGACACATTTATATCTGTAAATATGGAAACAAGACTGACTTCTTTTTTATTCAATAAGTCTTTATTCTCCATGAAGGCAATAAGGCATTTGGTTGAATTTTTATCTGATGAAAAATGGGGGAATTTGTTCCATTGCAAAACTATAAATTCAAACTTCTCAAAACTTTTCATCAAATTGTTTTTAAATTCATCTTCATTAAACTTTCCTATCATTAAATAACAGATTGTATTGCTAAAGTTAAAATCAATAGAGAAGAAAAAAAGGAATTAATTTGAAAAACAAAACAAAACAGAAATAACATGAAATGTTTTCTTACTTCCAGGCATCTTGCAAGTTATCAACAGTAGGTCTCACCATGGTAGGTTTCCACTGCTTAATTTGACTTCCAAATCTGAGGAAGTATCATAAAGCATGACTAAAAGTGTTAAATCGAGAAGACTGGTATAGGTTCTAAAACTGGCTAATTTATAGATAAATCTAAAAATGGTAGCACAGAGTATGAATTCAAATGATATGGAGAACTATAGTACATGTACAATATTTGTGGTTAAGTCAATACAAAAGAGATGTCTTATGATCTGCTGTAGGCCTTCATTTGTTTTTTTCATAATCTGATGAAGTATAAAATCTAGCTTTGTCACATCTTCTCTTATTCATTAAGTAACCCATCATCATCATCATCATCATAATCATCATCATCAGGTGTCTTGCTGATAAGCGGTCACGACCATGACCTTCCATATTTCTTGATCAGAGGTTCCCCTTATCATGCTGTTGAAATTCTATCCTCCCATCCACTTTGCCATCCCTTCCAGCATTTTTTAAATTGACGTCCTAGACTTCTCCTTACACTTAATTCCATGAAACCAGATGTCCCATTTTCTTTCTTCTCATAACATGGCCAGAAAATCTTGCTTGCCCTTTCCTCATTTTGTCAACCAAGATTCTCCTTGCAATCCATACAAATTATAAATTCCTTAAAAATATTTGTGAAGTAAAGTTGAAGCTGCATTTTTTCCAGACAATTTTTGGTACACTGGTCTTGGTTGTAGCCCAGCTGGAATCTCATAGAAAAGGAAAAAAAATGTTTCCGTTCTACTTACGCTATAATGTTGAAGTAGTCTTTGTTGGCAATCTGTTCTTCCATCAAAAGCCGAAGTGAGTGTTGAATATGGATCAGATATTTGATGTTACTGACTGATGTGTCAACAAGAATGACCACACTGAAAACAGGTACAAAGATGCAAGTCCATCAATTTATATCAACAAAAGTAGACTGATCATTTGGATTAAAATATCTAAAAATCTTTCCCATGACTGAAAAGCTAAATTGATACAATGAAAAATAAATTGCTAACAAAAGCATTAATTTCATAACGAAGAGACCATTTTGAATACTGCAGCTGAATAATTCTTCTTAAAAGAGACTTAAAGAGACTGATTTGAGAATTTATCAGGGACATTTAATTCACAAAGTATACATCAATTTGATTTTTCTATCCCTTTCATGCTTATTTTGATAATTAAAACTAGTGTTCAAATCAAATATTGCCTGTGTCTGACTACCTTTGCAAGCACCATTTCAGCAAAAATATTTTTTAAAAATTCACATCTGAGCAGACACACTATTTAACCTATTCATTCTCATTTTCTAACAAGCTTTCTCCTTTGTAGTAATCTAACATGATTTACATATGGGTCACTAATTCTCCTGATGTCTGTTTTCATTTGTTCTCATGTAAATGATGATTTATTTTTCTGTCATCCTTATAATTAAGCAACCTAAACTTTAAAAAATGTGTGCATATTTGACCTATCCCTGTGAAATTGAGTTGAATCTGAATTTTTTTTTGTATAAGACAAATATTATGCCTACTTTAAATTCAGATAAAGAAATGATTTTATTTAATTTGACAACCACTTGGTTAGAATCAAACACTAATAATACCTAGCAAAATTATGAAAAGCAAATGAAGTCAATAGAATTCAGTAGCCAATATATACTCGGGAAAAATACAATATTCTTATTTTCATTTATGAAAATGGATTTATCAATACTTCGAATAATGCTGTAAAATCTCTTACTTAAAAAGCAAAAGAAAAACAGAAATCCTCTCTAATACCTCAAACATGGCTAGATTACCAACTTACTTATGCTCTGTGACCGTGCCAAAAATTCTCCTACTTCCAGAAGCTAGCCAATCTACTCTTCTTTCGTAGAGCATCACAGCTTCACTCAGCTGTTTCTGATATTCAAACAATTGTGTCATGTCTACATGAAGATTTTTAAGAGAGCCATCATGCCATGGAAACTGGACCATTGCTTTCTGTAAAATCAAATACAAAAGCAAATACAGAGGTGGAGTATTGCAGACAAAAAAAAAGAGAATGAATTGTTGCATTATGGTCATATCAATAATGTTTCTATAATGATTTTCAAAAACTAAAGAATTGGATTAAGTACATGATATTTAAAGAAAATATTCATCCACATTTTCAAAGAGGAGTTAATCCCTTCTTACTATTCAAATAAGTATACTGTCATTAAGCATTCAATTGATTAAATCTCATGAAAAGGGTATTTTGAGAGATATTCTATCTTCATGAAAATATCACACGGTCTTAGTACCTCGTGAACTTGTGACTGAACAGCCTTTTTGATGACAGGGATGAATTCTTCGCGATAGGAATATGCATTGGGAGCAAGTACTTGATATAAATCAAGTCGTTTGGCTGCAACAAGAATTGTTGTTTCAGAGAATGAGCATCATGTGATTAAATTAGATTTTGTCCCTAAACATATTCTAGGTAATGCTGAAAACAATTAAAAAGTTAAGGAGAGCACTGTTCCAGGTTATTAAACATACGTTTGTTAATATTACTTCTGTTGACCAACAACAACACAGAACCTTTAGAGCAAGATTTGCAGCCTCTTAGGCGCGGATACAATTTTTTTTTCAGATAAGGACAGCACTGTCTTTACGGTCAGGTACTCATTCACCCTTTAGTCTAGTGAGGTAAGTAAAGTAAAGTGCCTTACTTAAGGACACAATGCCTAAGACTTGTGGTTATTAGCCTTAACTGCACCAGCGAGGCTTGAACCTATACGGTCACACATCCGTGTACTGACCATGAATGCCTCTTGACCCTGACTCCTGCCTAGATGTGATAACCACTTAGCCACCACACATGAGAACCATGGTGTGGCTAGGAGTAATAAGAGGATGTTAAGACCTTCCGCTTTCTATGAAGCTTGGTTTATGCAGAAGAAAGCATGAAAGAGGATATTGAAAAGGACCAATCTTTCAAAGTTCTGAAAAAAGCTATTCTGTTAAAGACATGAAGTGAAAACTTTAGCTCTAGATTTTCATTCTGATGTTAAGAAAAGAGAAAGGAAGACATTCAAGTCAGGATATCAAGAGCAAGCAAAAAAAAAGTTGGTCCTGTAAGAAAGTGAAAGAGAAGCTAAAGCTTTGGATTTTAGTCCCAAGGTTAAGTCTGTCCTCCTTAAGCTAAAGCTTTGGATTTTAGTCCCAAGGTTAAGTCTGTCCTCCTTAATCATGGAAAATGACAAAAATCCTTTATAAGGATTCACTCATTTATTATCAAAATGTTTAAGAGGGAAAAGTGGTTTATTTCGCCCCAACAAAAATTCTTAACATGAATCTCAAGGCTAGACCAGGACAACCATGGTTAAAAAAACAACTGTGGAGAGAAAAACAGAGATGATATGGTCACATACTGAGATACGGACCGAAAAATTTAAAAGGTAGAGTCTGACTCAGAATTCCGTGGGTAAAAGAGTCAGGGGAAGACCCCTCAGAAAAGAAAGCTGAAAACTGAAACAGAGGCAATCAGAATGACATTGATTTTACCAGAAATGGAGGCTCAGAACAAACGGAGTTGAGATTTGCTTATTGATGGCTTTTGCTCAACAGGGGGATTAGAAGGCAAAAAAGAAGAAGAATCAAATTCCTAACAGTTTCTCACTCTGTTTAAAACTTACTGATCAAAAGCTTTCCATACAAACCTCTCAATCCATGTTGCTGCAGCCATTCTTGTGAAGTCCTGGCATGAAAATTTGGAGCTTCAACTCTTAAGGGCAGATCATGCCCTGGCGGTCGAGGCAAGAAACGAGACTGAGGAAGTTTGGCTACTTCTGTTGTTATCTGAGGCCGTAAATGAACAAAACAAATACACAAGTTCATCACAGCATTATATGAGCATTTAAATGAAAGTATACAATGTCTATCATACAAGCATCTTTTGATCCACATTAACCCCCTCTCTGCCAGGAACGGATGATCTAAAGTAATATCTTAAAGCGAAGGTTGCTTAAACAAAGCTGCTCAACATTATATAGGAGATTCTGAATTCTCTCTTTTGTACCTACAGATTAATGAAACCTCAAAGCATGGTGAAATGAATGAGAGTCTATGTAAACTCCAGAATCTAAGAATTGAAATATTTATCTAAATTTACAATTAAGTGAATACAAAATCATACCTCGTTCATTATGCTTATGAGAGCATTTCCCATGAGTCCCTGCCTCATTTCTTTGATTTTATTAATGATGTCTTGAGCCTCTTTGATTTCACCCAACAAGAGGCTGATATCGGTGCCAGTGTATATTTGTTCCTTGATTAAGGTACAAAAATGTGGAAAGAAAATGAAATGCAATACAAAAGTGAACCTGCAAGTGCAAATATTAACTCATTGGAAAAAACATGATAAAGTCTTTGTAAGAAAGACAGGAATTAAAGAAAGCAACAAAAGGATGGCTTTCAAAGTGGAGAATAACATATTTATTCTAATAACATATAATTTTTCATTTAATTAAAGCACATACTTTTGCTGAAAACAAACAAGATCAAGGTTTCATACTGACCTCACAACTTGCGGTAAAGCAATGATATCTGCCACCTGATGACTCAGCCAATTTCTTCAAAGTCACCTGTGATTTTGTAAATATATCAATGTATAAAATACATTTTTTTTTAAACCAATTCAAAAGACACATACAACTAAAACATCTGAACAGACCATTTTCTTTCACGTTCAAATCATGAAAACTTAAAAAAATACCCCCAAAACAACAAAAACAAAAAATTTGCTTTGGATACCCACCACACACATTCAGCTGTAAATTGGACAGCACTTTGATTTTTTGCAAAATGTTCAAATATACCTCTCATCCTCTCATGCACAGCTTTTCCGTTTCTTAGATTTTAAATGAAAAAGCAAAACAAAAACAAAACAAACACAAAAAATTCTGCATCACAGCATTTGAAGGAGGTATATTTATTGTTAAAAAATTGTCAATCATATATGTGTCTTTTTTTTTTGGCTTTTGATGTTGTTTTTCATTTCTTTTTGTAATCGTTTTGTTTCATTTCTTTTGTAATAGATTTTTTTTGGTGTCTTTTTGGTAATCGTTTTGTTTGGTTGTTGTTGTTTTTTTTTGTTAGTAATTTTGTTTGGTTTCTTTTTGTTATAGTTTTGGTTGCTTTACTTTTGGTAATAGTTTTGTTTCGTTTCTTTTAAATATAAATATAACACAAACTTACATTGGTAAGATTATTGCTGCAGTCATAGGCCACAGTGTGTAAGGTTATACCTTTTCCAACTCCCATCTGATAAATGAAGTCACATAGGATTTCAGATGGCTGATCTGGCCTGAAATGTGGGAAAACAATTATTACAACAGGATAATTAAATTAACAGAAAAATATTTTTAATTTTAAAAAACCCACATCCAATAAAGTTAATGGGTAGAATGCAATAAACGTTTTATCCTCCCCAACTTTCTGTGACCTTCTACTAAACATAAAAGATGAGGTTTAAAGTCCATGTCACACATGGATGCAGGCTCATTAAGCTCTACATATTTATCTCCCCAGCAGGTATTACACCCTGACACTTTCTTACCTCCTTGGGGAGCATACAGTGGAGAAGCAATTAAGAATATCCCAGGACCAATTTGATGGGATCTTTCACTGTCTATTGCCAGCTACTCATTGATACTGGAGTCAAGAGAGGTACGTGAAATAAAGTATATTACCTAAGGCACATTGCTGATGACTTTGGTTATAGGCAGACCATACCAGCAAGACATGATTCCATCTGGTCATGCATATTTTTTTCTGATCCAAGTGAACTCTGCTTGACTCTCAATGAGTGCTGAGTTGTGCTAACAACTAAACTACTGATGCCCCTAAAGTCTTGAATGGGGCCTGGCATATTGATTTAAACAGTTCACACAATGATATTAATTTTTCACGTAAAATAACGCAAGGTGATAGAAGTAACATATAATGAGAGAAAAATCAAAAGAAAAATCATCTATAGGCACTTGTATCTTAATGACAATTTTTCATTACTTACACAATTCCCATTAAATTATAATTGTGATGGTTCAAGGTCAAAGAAGTGACAATTAATGAAAGAATTGGAAAAAAAAAATGAAAGTAAACTTATTATATTACTTACACACTTCCTAGGACCAGAACAATTGTATCTAAGTCAGAAAGTTTCATAACATGCTTCATTGCTTTCAACAAGTTAGTGCCACCCCTCTTCTGCAACTCCATAGCCCAGGTCTTTGCTTCCTCAAGGCTGATGCAAAGAATAGAGGACAGCAATTAAAACTTAAAGCATATCAACAGCTACACAATCAATGAACATCATTCATGTCAATTTTTCCTTTCCTTTTTTCTACACATTACATTATTAGGCTTATTCCTTCAGTTTACACGTACAAGGCTACATACTGTAGAAGATTATGATTGAAATCAAAAGCATGCTAATGTTTATCAATCAATTAACATTAAACATATTGAATATTCTTTTTCTCTTTTCTAAAAATTTCCCCTCACGTAAATATAAATTAAATCTTATTTCTTTTTAATGGCAATGAACACACTAAACAATAAATGTCAATTTTGTTTTTTATTGTAAAGATAAATAAAAGTTTACCTGATAAAGAAAGCCATATTTCTTTGTTTTGACAAGGAACAGGCACAACTTTTCTTTTAATATTATAATGATAACTTTCTCTAAGGATGGAATAAACTTGCACCTTTAGCAGTACAAGTATTTATCTAGTTTTGATATAGCCTAAGGTTTAAAAGAAAGTTATATTTTTTTCCCTGAGATTTATGCCATCCAATTCTTGAAAATTACTACTATTCCTACTACTACTACTACTACTACTACTACTACTACTACTACTACTACTACTACTACTACTACTACTA
>JAOWAY010025137.1:0-12305 GCA_028565895.1 Goniobranchus geometricus
AGAGAGAGAGAGAGAGAGAGAGAGAGAGAGAGAGAGAGAGAGAGAGAGATGGATACAATCAGAGAGAAAGATAGAGAGACAGGACTAAGAGACAGAGAGACACACCACACATGCACGCACAGCTTTTCCCATGCACAGAGATTCAGAAACAAAAAGAGAATTTTATAGTGTCTTTAAAAGATATATATATTTTATAAAATAAACATAATCCATAAAAAGCAAAACAAACAAAATACCCCTCAAAGCGACCCACATAAAATATGCTTATGCATGGAGGCACAGAAAAAACTGTTACAATAATAATGTCCGTGACTCTTTTTTATGGCAACAGATTTAAGTAAATTGTTTAAATTTCAATGAAAATCTATATGTCTTGTTCCCCTCTGTGATAATATAAGAGTCAAAATTTTGATAAATCTTGATCCCTGACTCCCTTTTTATGATATTCTTGAAATCTGATCATGATGGCATGTCTTCAAATCACTAAATAACAAGTTTCCTTTCATTCTTTTAATGAATCTAACCTTAGTCATATGTATGAATTGAACAGGACATGATCCAGCACATCAAGTTTATGAATGCAGATCTGAAAACATCTACGCTGCAAGAAGTGTACAAAACAAGTGTAAGGAGAGTAATGAGTTTATCTCAATACAACTTCAATCAATAAAAAAAGTCCTCTCAAGCCAAATTGGCTCATTCAGCCAGAGAACATCCCGGTTTCCATTGCATGAAGTGGACAGTGACAGATTTATTCATAACTCTCTGGATAGGACACTAGTCTAATGCAGAGTATTCTTACAGCCAAAGCTGTACCCATTTTCAACTGGGTTGAGTGGAGCAAGAAGCATCGGTGAATTTTCTTGCTTAAGGAAAAAAGAGCATGTGTCCGAGGAAAGAATCGAACATATTGCCTCTCGGTCTGCAGGCCAATGCTCTGTCACTCAGCTACAGTCACCCCCCCAACCAATCACACACACACTTAAATCAATAGGCTGGCAGAAATAAAATGATGATTTGAGAATTTCGTAATTCAAAGCCTAAAGCTTCTTCTTTAGGCTTAAATCCCAAGGATGGGGTCGCAACAGTGGTTCACCAGTTTTCATGTTAAGCATGATATTGTTGACAGCTTTATGACAGATGACCTTCCTCACCCAATAGATCTCTAGGATCGGGAAGATGTGATGGAAATTGATGGAAGATGCATTTAGATCAGGGTGTCCATTGAGAAGATGGCCTCAAAATTAAACAAAAGTAAATTAAAAGAATAAGGAAAAAAATTATGTGCAAAATTAACCCACTTCAAATTCATCCTCCGTACTTAAAGTGAAAACGCTAATAGACAAAGGAAAAAATTAAACCACTTGAAAAGTTTTCCAGTGCTACATATATTCTTAACCATTGTCTTTGGGATGTTAGCCAAGCATGTGGAATTAAGGAAAAAAGTTTCTTTTTTTTTTTTTTTCTCTGATTTGGCCAAACATTTGCCATAACGATGTTTGCTATAAAATAAAAGGTAGTTTTGAATCATTGACATATTTTCCGGTGCTCTCAAATACATCAAACTTATTCACTTTGTGATGTTACTGTTTACACATGCACATAAATTCCCTCTTCCCGAACACGCGCCCAAATCAAGAAGATAAGCTTATTCTTGCCGATTCTATCAACTTCATGAACTCGAGCACGATCACTCCAACCTTCAGCTTTCCCCAAACCCAGATCATGTCCATGGCTTTAATAATCAAGTACATACAATTATAATGTAAAGGGCATCTAGACTTCCAAAAACAGGCTGACATTTGAAATTTCATGACAGTATCCACAAAGCATTATTACTATGGACAAGGGCAACGGTGCCTGTCAGAGAGTGAGGACAAGCGTAGATGCGCCTGGATGCTACAGAGCTTTATCCGAACAAAGGCATCGGTGGAATGTGAATTCTCTAAATTGCTGTGTAAAGGACTTGACAGGGGGGCAATGACTAAATCTACACGTTTGGATTACATCATATATATAGGCTTATTACTTTCGACAGATTGATCGGCCTTAAAACACTGGTAATAAAACTTCTCAGGCTCTGGATGTTTTGATTGTCTAGATTTGAATTGGTTTTGAAGGCAAACTTCTTTCTCATTTGATCACAGTCATATCTTTGGTAAAATCAAGAGGGGCAACACCCAAAATGATTGTAAGAGAAGAAATTCATGTAATTTGGGGCATTTTGACTTCAAGTATCCATTGACAGTGGATTCAACAGCACTTTGCTTTGTAAAATTTAGATTATCAACTTTTGAGGAAGTCTTTCACATAAGAATATGTGCTATAAGACATGAAACAAAATGCTTCAATTATGAACTCAAAAATTAGGAACACATAGAAGTCATCTGAAATACTTTCATACGAAGAAGAAATAAGACAACTTTACCTTAACTGTGGAATTATATCCACTGTTCCTTCAATAAGATCACTCTTATTTATTGGTTTCTTCCCTTTTCCAAAGGCTTGACGGTTCACATCAGAATATTTGTGTTTGGTCATGCCTATGGCTGATTTTCTTTCATATGACATAGGAAAGTCTAAAGATGAAAGTTCTTTTGACGTCTTTGTCACCAGCCTATTGCTGGTCATAGGAACACTGTTTATCACTACTGTCTTTCCTGTTACTTTAAACATATCTTTTGCTTTATCCACTGCAATTTCAGCTTGACAAACGTTATTGTTCTTTGAGTTGTCTACAAGTTTACATGTTCCTGGTCTAAGCAAAGACTTTGCATTCAAAGAATGAACGGTGGTTTTGGGAGGATCAATCACCATACCTGTGAGGAGAGAGACTTGTTTTTTTTTATTTTGAGCTCCAAGCAAAGTGACATTAGGAACACTTGGAACAAATTTTGTGTCTTGCTTCAGAATAATCTTGGCTGGGGCGGCGTTCGGTTGAACATGTACCACTACAGCCCTTTTCTTAAAGTCTTCATTCTGTAAAACGGAAACTGGCTGCAAAGTTTTCTTGTCATTTTGGCTGGTTGATGAAGAGTCTTTATGGGCTGGGTTCAAAACACTGGTCACTGTGCCTACAGAGGAGATTATTTTGGCAGTTGTTGCATTTGGCGTTGTCTTCAGAATCATTGTTGGTTGTGATGTATTTGCTTGTAACATTTTTTTAAAATTGATGACTTTAATTTGCTGGATGTTATTAGTTGATGTCAAAGGCACAATTCCTGAGGGAGAAGTAGAATTCCGGAAATCCCAATCCCCGCCGTTCACACCAGAGTTTTTATTTTCTAAGTTGATATTATTTTGACGATTTGACACTGGAAACTGGAAAGGGGCACTGACATTCTGTAACACTTGGGACTTGGCTGTTGATATGATAGACAATGGCAAAGAAGCAGAAGCTGACTTTGGCTCTTTGTTTTGTTCTGCTATAGCTTTGAGGTTATTAGATTTCGATGAGTCTTCAAGAGAATTTTGCAAGGATGAGTTTGGTGGCTGACGAGAAAGCTCTTTTGCTGAAGTTATGGAAACAGGTGCTGGACTTTTCTTGGATAATATAATTACATTATGACCCTGTTTAGAGGGAATAGTAGCACTGGCGGTGTTTTCTGTGGGTGTACTGTGAGATGGGATAATCTGTGTTTGCTTGGATTTTACATTTTGTACTGCATTCTTGGTTTCACTTTCTTCCTCAGCTCCACCAGACTGAAAAGGATTAAGATTTTCCACAACTGATACAGATTTCCCATTAATTTCATCGCCGCCACAAACATCTACCACTTGATCATCCTGAGAATTTTGTTCCTCCTGACTGCAATGAGCAATAGTCACATTGTACTCGGGGTCCGCATCAAAATTTGAAACTGAAGCTGATATTGTTGAGCAAGCAACCGATTCGAAATTTGTACCAATTTTCTTTAAAAAAGTGTTGTCATCATCACTGTGTCTTCTGCGAGTTTCAATCAACTGAATCTCACCACTTGAAAATTCATAAGAAGAATTCTCTGATGTTGACTTAGTTCTATTATCACTGCATTCATATGGTAACTCTTCGGAAAGAGAAACTATTTCTGTTTTTATTTCCTTATCTGGTGGCATTCCTTGTGTTTTAGAGCCCTTTAAATCTGATTCAATGCTAGAGCCTGAGGCAGATGCTTTGCCAGCATTAGAAGCTTGTTTGTTATGTGATGATATCACTGAAGATGATGATGATGATGATGACAAAGAAGATTTTGATGCGGATAACACAGAAATGTCATATGGTGCTTGAGGTTCTTCATATGAATCACGCTCCAACTCAACTTCGACGACCTGCACATGACAGAATTTTGAAGAAGTGATGTACTTTTATTTGGCACACATGTAATGATAATGAGAAAATAAGAGAAAAAAAAATGTTCTTGACATGAATATTTCTGTTTTCCTCCATATTAAATTATGTGTTTCTGAACAGAGAGTCATGGTTATAAATTTGTTTGGCTAATGTGTTTCAGGCTATATTCATGAAATCAAGATGTGTAAGAGACCCAGATCTCCCACCTTCCGACTGTCAGATCTGGTCATAAGGTGCTGTGAGTATTGCTAAACTGTGGATATGAGTTCTATATAGGTGTCCCCTTTACTAAGCACAAGGACATTATAGACTAGTTCAGCAGCATTTTGTGGGGATCACAAATCTGACAATTTATTATGAATACACCATTAAATGAACAGAATAATTCTACATTCAGTTCAATTACTACATTAATCACATTATTTTCTTTCTATTTTGTAAGATAATACTTAAAATATGTGTGGCAATTACCCACAATACACAGGTTCTGCTGTAAATAAATAATCTAGAATTAATTATGCAGTAGGCATGCTGGATCTCAGATTATTTAACTTTGAATAATAGCATACACATTCTTAAACAAAAAATGTTTAAATTCCAAAATACGAATAAAACAAAACAAATCAGATATGGAATCTACTTACCGTTTCACCTCCCAATTTTTGTAAGCCAGTGAAGGTTTTGTCAAGCTGTATAAAATACAGAGTAAAAAACAAATTTCAAAACCATAACAGAATCATGCCTACAGGATTCTATTCACTTAACTGGCCATTGTAGACTCCCCCCACCCCTCCCACATCTGGGTATATGACTTAAGTATAGTTCATGAATTCGAGAAGTAAAGTATGTATGAATGAGAGAGATTGTTGAACTTGAATGCTTGAAGATATCAGTATGCTAAGCTTGATATGAAGCTAGGTATTCTTAATAACAGAGAGAAGGCTATATTTTCCTTTTCTTTTTTTTTGGTCAATATATTTCAGCTTATTTGTCACATCAAAGTTTCTTCAATGTCTTCAGGTAACTGACGAAGCACTTCATAACACTATGAGTTTTAGGAGTTTGTATGGATAAGAAAAAAAACTGCACATGAAAAGAACAAATATCTAGATTAAGAGAGAGTAAATTTTCTTATGAGACATGAAATTTTGGGACACAAAATTTTGTGTTGATTTTCAGAAGAAGTTAACCTTCAAATGATGAAAAATGTCAACTTTTTTGTTCCGTGGATCTAGAAAGTGCAGTTGAACCCTGACGGGGAACTCTCCCCATCCTCTCCTAGTCAGATGAAATGGCTGTTTGCTGCAATGGGAGAAGAAAGGCCCATTTTGAAAACATTTACATTTCCGTTAATCTTCAAGGAAGCCACAAATCTTACTTTTCATGGAATGTATAAAATTCTCACTCAAATGAATTCCCCTTCAAAGTGTCACAGAAATCTAGTCTGCTCATCCTGAAAATTCTTAAGAAAATTAAAAAACAAATCGTTTTGAAGATGCACCATTATAAAGATTACACAAAATCTGCAAACTTCATAAGCAGACATTCAGTTCAGCTGTCCCGCAAGGAGCCTGTAGGTGCTGACAGTGCACAATGTGTTCTCAGCCTTTGTCAAAGAGAGAAGAAAAATAAGAAGACAAACATCATGTAAAACTTTATCTATCTGCTACCTAGTGACTAATCCAGCTTCAAACATCTCAGTCATGAGGATCACTATTATTTTGTCAGACTTGTGCTTCAGAAAAGTCGTCAATATGAAAGATAATCAACGAGACAATGATGTTGTCCTAGTAACTTGATTCTCTGTAAAATAAGGGGATTGACAGTGCAGTTGTCAACATCGGCTTGAAATATGTCCCACTTCTCCCAGTTTTAAAATAAGTTTGACTGAAAACTTAACCAATCCCCCTCAATTCTACAGAACTACACTCCGCTGATCTTTTGCTCAAAAAGCAAGATGTCATTCACGTGAGAACTGATAAAATGGTATAAACTGTAAGACATGCAATTAATGCTCAGATCAGGTGTGCAAACTATATATTATCCAAAGTTTCCAAAATAAAGTAAAATCTAAAAATGCACACCTGATGAGTTTGATGCATCTGCAGAACCAATGTATCTAGTCTAGCACTAATGTAAAATAAAAAAAAGAAAAGATCAATGAAGAAAGAAATGAGAGCAGCCCCAAAACTTATCATAAATCTGTTCCGGCAGGAAAAGAGAGAAGTTCTAGGCTCTTTGTAGCATTCAAAACAAATGTTCTTCAGAGTCGTATCAAATACATGACAATCAATCTTACCTTATTTCAACCAGATCATTTGGTTTGTAGCTATGATGAAGAAAAAACCAAACACGCTTTACAAAATGTCCAATATCAGGATCTGATTTTGGCCCACGGACATAAATCATCCATTTGTGGCTTGACATGTCATTGGGTTCTCTTTGGTCCACAGGAATATATCTGTGAAGTTTAAATTAAAATATAGTAAAGATGAGGCCGAGAACTCAATGTGGACAACTCTATGGAAAAAGAGACAACTAATTGAAACCTCTCCGCTAGCCAAATGTTGAATCTGACTAAAGTACTTAAATCATCTCATGTAACTGGCGTGAAGTAGAGGCAAAACTGGAGTGATGAGAACATTTTTTATAAGGGTATTCTTATGTATGCCAAATGCATTCCTCTCCGATTCAGGAACAGTAGGAGTGGGATGGGAGAGATATTTATTTACTGAATTCTGACAAATGGTTGGATAACAGAGAAGGATATAAAAAGACAAACAAACTGGGAATTTGCACGAAATCTATTACAACACACACAGTGCCATTAGCCTTGTCTATCTATCTAAAGAATCTCATTTGCATGTAGAGATGGAAGGTGCAACAGTTCAGCCACAGCTAAGCTCTCGATTAGCCATAAGCTGAATCATTAAAATCTGCTTTTCTTTCAACTTAAAAAAATGACATTGTCATAGACATCGGAAGTCCATCCAACCCTGAACATTATTCAAATCACTGTAATACTTGTGACCCTTGTCATGGTGCTTGCTTTTGCTTGCCGAAAGGATGACAGCGCATTGCGCTTAAACTAATGGAAACACAGTGGAATGGACCCATTAATGCTATACTACGGTGGTGACTGTTTAGATGCACCATAAATACTGTTTTTATTTGAAAAATAAAATTGTTAATTTGCCCTGATAAGAACACATACATTCACAGACATAAAATTGTGATCACCAGATCAGACAATAAGAAGCCCATAAATGTTGACTGGCTTGAACGTAATAAATTTATCGAAAGCAATAAAATATCTTTTCATAAGATAAAGCAAATGTTCTGACATCTACTGAGTAAAGAATTGAAACACAAATTTGATGTAAAGGACTTACTTCGACACATTGCCAACAATTATCTTCCGTTTGATTTTCAAACGAGCTCTCCGATCATCAAAGGTTGGATTCTGAGATGACTGATAATCAGAGGAGAAAAAAAAAATGAAATGAAAGGGCAAAATAAAATTAGTGAAAAGTTTTAAAAAGTATAAAAGTAAACATATCAATTTTTAAATTATTTTTAAAGACAACACAAACAGTGGTTGATAAAAAAAACAAAACAACTTATGTTGCTTAAAGACATAAAAAGAAGTGTTTGGGTGTATTGAAATGACAGGAAGTTTCTTTGAACATCTTGCAGAAAGAAACACAGTCAGTATAAAAATGTTACCATGTTAAGACTTGGAGAATCAACCCTGGTTGCATGCACTGCATTTTCAGGCAACAAAGATGACTGTGAGCTTTCAGTACCACTGTCCTGTTCCATTTGTCTATCCCAGCATTCTTTGTCCTTAACATCTGTCACAAACAATTTGAAGAATGAAATCAAGTGAGCATTGAATTATGACAACATTGTTATCGAGTGCTATCAAAGTCATCGTTTCAAACAGATTTAGATGGGAAAATTCATATTTCACCCATTTCAAAAGCCTACTGTGTCAATGAGATCTTAAGTATTTCAATGTAAATACAATCTCTTCATTCAGAAAGTAAGTGTCATCCACATCTAGTAAATTGTGATGTTCATCATTGGGTATTCCTACTATTTCCACTATATATAGTCAGTTTTTGTGCTCATTGTGTACATAGAAATGTCAATAGCTTAAAACATAACTATAAAAATACTACATCTAGAACTAGCATTTGACCTAAAACGACTTCCTCCTTTTTTATACAACTGAAAAAGATATACCATGAGGTGGGGGAGGGGGCAGACACTGAAATTTCAACTTGGACAAAAGTTGCAACAGTTTCAGCTTATAGTTGTAAGCTTCAATGAGAATGGTATTCAAAAGCACATTTCAAATGAATGGAAATGCATCACTTTGTGAAGATGGAAATGCATCACTTTGTGAAGATGGAAATGCATCACTTTGTGAAGTGATCTGAACGCTTGACGAAGACTTGGCCTTTTTTAATGCACTAAATGAATATCTTCAAATAATCCATCCATGACAAACCTATGTATTTAGAGAATGATATCAAAAGCATGCACGTTTAAACATTTTATATCAGAAGCTTTACTCTCATAGTAGTCGTTATTACACCAGAAGTCATGTCCATCAGTGCCAGCTTGCCAAAGCGACGCAATGGAATAAATGTCGGGCTGGCACAGCATAGTTTCTTCAATTTTTCCACCCAACTCAAAATCACTCAAATACTGCTTTAAAAGTAAGAAATATATAAATACTTAGTCTTACTTCAAATCTCTCTTTTAAGTCAAGGACCCCCATGGCCCCCTAATTCGAGATAGAAAACAAGACGAAAGTTTTAAACAAAGAAGGCTATTCATAGAGGCTGAGTTCATTCATTGATAAAATCAGCGGGAGATTTTAAGTAGAAGCTTAAAATAGCTTGCAAAATCATTGGCTATTGTTTGGAATTATAGTGGACAGAACTTTCTGGTCATTTGCCTCATAAAGACCATAGAAAAAGGTCAGGGTTGAGGCACTTTTTAGAGGCCTGCCGGTTCTGAGTCTCATGATGTCACGCCTGTGAATAAGGCCCTGACTTTTACCAGCTTAAGATGGCAGCCTACCTATATAAAGGGCTGTGGCCTTAGGAGGTTTAACATTGGGGAAGATGCTCCAGTCCATCATTGTTCTGCCAATGACTTCAAACAGCTTTCCCTCTTTCCTTTTTAATTTTCAAAGGCATTAAAAAAGTGTACTCTGTCCTAAGCCTTTAAAAGGGTTTAAACCTTATGAGAAATCTCAATACAGTTATACACCATAGAGGATACGATGATTTAAGTCTTTCAGATCTTACCATTAGAAATGAATGGAGTGTTAGAATCGGTTGGATTTCCTTCCTCATCAGGCCTGGACTGATTCTTTGGGGCTTTGCCAATATAACTTTTCACTGCTGGATGAATAGACTGGGCCTCTGAATTCCCAAAAGACTGTTTGAAAAATAAAAGGTAACAAAATGGTGAGAAAAATTATTTTGTCATATATTTATTTGCAATGATAGGCTAACCCCACAATAAAAAAAATATGGATATATTTATTCATACCAAAGGGGCACCTGCAAAAGACAGTGATAACACATTTATTAGACAATTCTCATGATGCCCCTAAAAGCAAACAGACACTTGAATCTTCTGTGGGAATTCAAGTTTCTAAAACTTCTCATAATACTTGAACTTTTTGAAAACCCTTCGTTTACTTGAAATGTTACAAATCTTAAGGAACTTAGAATCAATTTTCTTCAATTAGTGTTGTTGTTACCAATCCGTCTAAAATGCCCCAAAGGAAATGTTCAACAGACAAACCCCTTAGTATTTAGTATCATAACCAAATTCAGATCTTTTCGGGGACAAAACGGCATTTTCAAAATTGTAAAAAAAAATCTGTTGGGTTAGTAAATATATGGCTGATGAAACTTTGGCTTGCATATGTATCAAATACAACTTTTTCATTTAAAATAAAACATTAATTTGAATTGGGTAATGTTTCATTGATTGTTGGATGTGTTTGTATGTTTAGATGTAACAAACAGTGTGTTGTGCTTATCAGACTTAACTTTCCTTGCCACCATCAGAATTAGAACAATGACATATCAAAGAGAATCACATTGGTCCCACAAAATCGCAGACCTCACTAGTATTATGTAAATATAGAGCTCAATGTCAATCTTTACCCATCTCCTTTCAAATTTCAAATGATTCTATGATTGATTTTGAAGAATTGTACGACAACATAGGGTTAAGAACTAAGGGAAATCAAAACCCTTACCCAATTTAAGTCAACCCATGTCTCTTATAAGTTTGTAGGATTTGAAGGTATTGGCAAAGAATATTTCAGTTTTCTCATAAACACATGGAGTCAGGTATCATTAACAACAATTTCATCATAGCTTGGGATATGCATAAGTGGACCACACACAGTTAAGTATACATCTCTATGTAAATAATGGTAAACAGGCATTATTTGCACGGGAATACTATAATTGTCATAGTAAACTATGTCACACGCTGGCATGGCAATCATCGTCTTAAAAACATGTGATGAGAAGATTTTAATCTCATGAATGTGAATGATACTTTTAGCTTCGCACAAACTTTTTTAAAGCTATCCAGAAGGTCTTGTGGTCATGTGACCACGACCGTGAGATCAGTTGCTACCAAGAGCTCAGACAGTATGCATCGCTTGCAAGTTATCCATGCGATGACCAATCCATGCATACAACTTTGACTTCTTTTGTTTGATGTCGTCTGAAGCTGATCAACTCACTAATTAGCTCCCAAAGGATCTGACAGTTCATCTTTATTATTAAGGCCTTCAATCTTTTGAGGCAAGTCATAATTTTACCCAAATCTATTTACCGGGGGTTCGCCTGATACACTTTAGAATTTTCATCCTTCGCACTCGAGGAGATCCGGCACATTAACAGTTATTGTCTAGACCACCAGTCTAACATCACTGAGCTAATCATAAATCATTAAATAGAAAGTGCCATTGTTTCGATTATATTTCAGCCTCAAGTAAGATGGACATTTGAGCCAGTATAGAGCTATTTAAATAAGAGTGCAATTTACATCATTGGACGTAGAAAGATTATATCATCATATATCGTATGCCACTTGAAAATCCAGAAATCTTGATCGTCCAATAAATGTTTGGAAGTACCATCTTGGTTGACTCTCTGTCTGTCACCAACTGAAGTCTACCTCTCACTGTGTGTCGTCACTGAGTCGAATGCTTTGCGGAGTGTGCAACCACGTCAATAACATTACATGCCAAATAAGAAAACATAATAGAAAATGACCTCTATTACCTAATATCAACAGCAACACATGGCATAATCAGGCAATGAATTACTCACCGCTTGCTGAGACTGTGCAGAAGTGCCTGCCAGACCATAATAATTTGCCACAATACAGGCTCTCAATCGATCCAGCACCATACGGGATTCATTCAGCCTCTAAAAAACAGAAGAAGAAATTGATTCCTTGACAAATATGGACAGCTTATCAAATGTTAAGTGACAGATAAACTGGGACAAAAAAATCAAATCTCTTCTGACACCTGAAATATGATACTGACCCAGAATTTGAAAGCAGATGCTGATCACAGAAAGTCAGATTAAGATCAGGAAAAGGACATATGCAATAAGTATTATTAGTGTTGCAAAAATCCCCACTTGAGGAACGATCTTTGCCAGCTAAGTGATAAGAGTAAAGATGTTCAATTCAGTTTTAATTAAGACTGAACCATAATCTTTAAATAAAACAAATAATCGCGGCACTATGAAAAATCATTTACCCTCTAAAATAAGAAGATTAGTTCAGTGCTTTCCATGGGTGAAAGTTGACTGCAGACCAAAAGCCTGAAATTCTAGGTCAGCAAAATCAAAGGCCTGAAATCAACCCGATACGCGAACGTGCCATTTTTAGGTATTATTGCATACAGTACAAA
>JAOWAY010025248.1:0-12303 GCA_028565895.1 Goniobranchus geometricus
TCTCTCTCTCTCTCTCTCTCTCTCTCTCTCTCTCTCTCTCTCTCTCTCTCTCTCTCTCTCTCTCTCCCCCCTCTCTCATTCATAATGGGATTATAAAAAAAAACAACTTGTCTTTTACAGCCATGCCTTCAATTTTGACCTTATATTTTGTAGTTAATTTCATTCAGAATTTTGTTTTCTTTGTTAATCTTCCCCCCCCATTAAGGTATTCTGGGAATCCAACTGAAGCTCTGAAGCATTTTAACAAGGCGCGCAAAGACACTGATTGGGGAAATAGTGCCATTTTCAATATGATTGAGATTTGCCTGAACCCTGACAACGAAACGATTGGAGGGGAAGTCTTTGATTCAGTGGAAGGAGACGGTGGAAAGTAAGTTTTATAAAGTTTTAAATATAAACCTATCAGGAGAGTTCTCACTGTAATGTACAAAATAATTGTTTGAATAATTTGATAAATCTCCCAGTTTTTAGTTGTGTCGAGTGTTTAGGACAAAAGTGAATAGGAATGCTTAGAATACTTCTCTGTAAAACTCATTACCAATTTTGGTTGTCATAAATTTTCTTGCTTTCGAAGAAATTATTTAAGTCATTGTCATTATAGGTAATGTGAAAGAATGGCAATATTCTTTTCTTAAGGGTGAGGATGAGATCCTGAAAATCCTGATTTTTAGTTTATAAAAAAAACCCACCAATATTCAATCATTATACACATTAATATTTGAAAAAAAAACCACTGTAAAATTTCAGCTAAATTTTGTTGAATTATAAGGTAATCTGCTTGAGTTCAAATTTCTATTACCAATGTCATGTGAATCCAATCTGATGGTGACATTTTGATAGAGATGGCAGTATTAATTCAGAATAAATAACTACTTCCTAGGTCACCTACAGCAAATTTCAAAGTTAGGGTTGAAATTACCCATATCTCAAATTAATGGTACATATTTTCAGGACCTGAAGCCCTTCCTTAAATTTTTTTTTTTTAACTTTCTCATGATCACAGAATGACAGCAGACAAAGACAAAGCAGACAGTGAGATAATGGCAGTGAGAACAGCTGAGAGACTGCTGAAGGAAGTGAAGCCGAAGCCTGGAGATTTAAGACCCTTTGTTCTTGAAAACATGTCACTAATAGCCACAAAACAGAAGCAAAACATTGAACGAGCTATAAATAACTTCATGGAAATTTGTTCAAGTGAGGTAAATGAAACCATTGAGCAATGAAATATAGACATTTTATTCAAATAAGTATCTTGCCTTTACGATGCAAGGCATGCATGATTGAAAAGTTCATTTCATGTCTTTAAAATCATTGGTTGCAAGTTAGAGAGGGTGTGGTGGTTATATCTGTCAGCGTACCCTTGTGGTTATGTACCTATCGGTGGATGCAATGGAAATTGAGTTTTCTGACAACACTCTGTGCAAATATATATAAAGAGAAGCATTAAACTTTGAGTTTCTGACTACACTCAATATAAATATAGATGTTGAGTGATGCATTTGAGTTTTCCCACTCTATTCAATACAATTGAGTAATTGGTGACAGTTAGTGATGCACCTAATATGTTGTTCAGCTTTGTGGAGTCAATCAAGTTAATAAGGTTTCAAAGTGAAACTATCGGCGTAGTAGGCGAACAATCATATTTTATCACATTTTTAAAAATAAAGCAGTGATTTCTCATAATTCCCTTTTCATTACACATGCAATAACAATTTGGACAATTCATCTTTCATACAGACTGGAACACAGCAGGAACATGTTGGTGCACTCTATGGCCTTGCAACGGCTTACATGGTCTTGAAGCAGACACCAAGGGCAAGAAACATGCTGAAGCGTCTCAGTAAGGCCCCTTGGACAATACAAGATGCCGAGGATCTAGAAAAGGGATGGCTACTGCTCGCCGACATCTACGTGCAGTCTAGCAAATATGACATGGCTGGAGATTTATTGCGCCGATGTCTAAAATACAACAAATCATGCTGCAAAGCATATGAATACAGTGGGTTTATTGCTGAGAAAGAGCAGGCATATAAGGATGCCGCTATCAGTTATGAAAATGCTTGGAAGTACGGCCACAAGAACAATCCTGTGATAGGTAAGTTTTTGGGATGGTTGCCAAAAGAAGAGTTTTAGTCAGTCAATAGTCACCTCTTGAGACGAGCCCAAAAGACTCATTCATTGATAAAAAAAAAACAAACAAAAAAACAACTCCCCTTTTCTTTTGTCTTACAGTTGTTGTTTTTTTTAATTACATTAAATCTCTCTTGAGAATCCAACTACTTTTAACTAGATCCATTTCACCCAGCACGGTCATCAGAATATAATGCAAATTACACTTTGTAAATCCTGTTCAGATTACCTCTGCTTGCTTTATATTTACTTTTAACTTAACTAGAGCAGTCTTTTTCAACCTTTTTGTCCCTCTGCCCCAAATGTTAGCTGTCAATGTGCTCTCGACCACGACAATTAAAATGCTTTAATGTAAGGTATTGTCACAAATCAATTAAACCCTAAAGCAATGGAGATTTAAAAGCTTCCAGTTATGTTGGATGTTTACATTTAATTACAAACCTCAAAACCTGTTATAAGAATTCCCTTAATTGTTTCACGCAGTTGGCCAACTACACCCTCTGTTTTGAAGGGAGAAAAAGTAGAAAATATAGGGGCCTTGGTATGACCATCAAAATGGCTTTTTGCAGTCCACACGTTGAAAGACACTGACATAGAGAGAAGGAATTTATACATAATGCATTGACATGACTTGCACAATCTGCCACAGAGGCCTGTGAGGTGCCATTCGCTCTGACAAAATGAAGTTTTCCTCCCCATCTGTTCTTTCAAGATGGTGCCTGAGACAAAGCTAGCTGTCAAGAACTTTTTCATGTTACACAATATAACTCAATGTAACACCCCTGCATTATCAAAGGCAATTGTCCTGCCAAATTGTGGGATTCCTATTGTTTTGGACTTGATTTGTCAGGTCAATGAAAATTTGATGTTTTAGGGCTCTTTTATTTTTACTTGGTCATCTCAGTGGAAAAGTGAAGAGCTAATATGAAAAAGACAAATCCCCTGCCATCAAAATGTCTATACTGGTGACATTAACTGAGATTGAACAATGGACCAGAGAGACTGACAGGGCTCTAAATTATCCGGGAAACCCCAGAAATAGGGGTTTCGGCAGTTTTCCGCAATTTCCGAGGAGAAGGCCAGGAATCCTCTCATCATCTGTGTTTTTTACTTGTCTGGCTGACACCCTGCCAATCTGGAGCGAGCCTGTAACAGTGTAACTTGGATTCGTCGATCCGTCAATCTCCGGGTGGCAAGTTTCATTTCACCACACACTAGATCTACTTTTTCGTTTGCCAAAGCGTGGCACTGTCAGCTTGTTTCATTGTTCTATTTGTGGATGATCATTCTGCTTTCATGCATTCACTGTGAAGGAGTGTTGGTGTGGTTCATTAAATTTCTTACCTGTTCTCTAGATCTCGAGATCTAATCACGACTAATTATTTTTCATTTGATTTTTCTTCACTTAGATTATTAAATCGAAGTATTCTGCTTTGAGTTCCGTTCTCGGATTTAGATCTAGACTTTAGGTGATCTAGATAAGCTATCTAGATCTCTAGATCTAATCTCGATCTAGGCTATAAGTCAATGGCAAGTCAATTCGTCGTTTTGAAAGATTGTAAATGGTGATTGTACTCAAAAGTCAATTGTCAGCGAAAGTTCAGTGGTTTTTGAAATTTTGAGTTTAGATCCCTGGACTTAAGAAGTCTCCTTGCTGCAATTGAATTGAATTGCTTCACCTACAATAGTGGCATGAGATTGGCTGTAACTTTTCAAGGAAGAAAACTGGCAACTTAGAAGCATTCTTTCATTGCATTAGGAATTACTGAAAGAAAGCCCACTCAAAAAAAATCCCACATAAGACACAATCTCTCATATTATGATAGATCACAGAAAATTTCCTGGACAAGGCTGACAACTATAACCTGTAAAATTATACATGACTTTGAACCTTAATTCTGCCTAGGATCGTCTTTGATCTTGTATGATTAATGTTATTTTCAGTTTCAATTATTCGTATTGCCATACTTGTTTGTAAGAAATCAGTAATACACCTTTGCTCAGTATAACTAATTCTCTCCGTCACTTCCATTCTACAGGTTACAAATTGGCATTCAATTACATGAAAGCAAGGCGTTTTGTGGATGCTATTGATATATGCCACCATGTTCTCGCATCTCATCCCAATTACCCCAAAATCCGCAAAGACATTCTTGAGAAAGCAAGAGCCAGTGTGCGAATCTAATTCACCACAATATCATCATGTCATAGTTTGTTTTTTTTGTTTTTTTCAAAATGTATGTTCTATTTCTTTTGACATTAAAAAAAATGTTCAATCATGTTGTAAAATGCAATGTGCTCCATCAAAATTGTGATCATAGAAAGATAGGAGCAGTGAAGGGAGAGCATCCAACGGCCTCCACAGGCATTTAGTGGAGACATTTAAAAGTAATGTTCAGTGCTGTGACAAGGTGAGAAAAAAATTGAAATCAATTTTTTATATAAAAAGAATATTTAAAAAATCCCCTTCATATTAGAAAAAAACAGATTAATAATGGCTGTCCGAGTTCTTTTAATTGATCAAGAGACAAATGAAAATTTTACTTTCTGAATAGACACACATGTAATAACATTGTGACCGTGATGGACCAAGTCAGAATGGGAAATTTAAATCATAATGAAAATAATGCTTTAATTCAGCATTGTTTGCAACATGTTACAAATCTAGGATGAGAATAATAAATTTTATGCTTATTTGAATATGAATGTTTCAATGTCGTAAGTCAACACTTTTAGAACCTCATGAAGCACATGTCCTTAATCAGGGGCACAAATTTAGAAGAATGCAAAGCCCTGAATTTGGAGCATGAAGAAGTGGGAAGGCATTGTATTTGGGTCATTGACCCTGACCGACTTTAGGGGAAACTCTTTATACTACATAAAAGTGAATTGACCTTGAAGTTATATGGAATTAAAACGAAAAGAATAACCAATGAGATTGCAATTTATGTTAAGATCATACATAGTATAATACTCTCATTATCAACCATCCAATGGGAGTTAGCGAATTTGGGATTTACTTTTCTACAATGGCTGGGACATAGACCCAAACTTCTGGTAACATCGTAAGCTTCTTAAGGGTTCAGAATCATTTTAGCTCTAAGGAAAATGGGAAAGCAGTGGAAAAAACACTCCCTGCCGCCACATGTAATTTATGGAGTTAAAAAAGTAAGAACATGTTTCTATTGAAGGTATAGAAAGCAGGAACTTTCTTTTGTTCATTGCTGTAGATGTGAAATGCATTGTAATTTGGTTGTTATAAAAAATAAATACCATTAAATTCCTTTCATCTCTATTATAAATTGAAAATATCAAACACTTTTTCCGTCCATTTTTACAAATTATTTATATTGAATAAGGGAAACAAATATTTTAAGCCTACTGAAACTGTGATAAGAAAATGAATCTTTTTACTGTTCATATTACACACGTGACATTCTTATTATTGTGATTAAATAAATGATATCATCATTAATCTATATGTGTTCAGTGATTCTGATTGAAAGCTTGATTATTGATGGAGTTTGGCAATATGTTTTTCTTTGCTGTTATTTTTCTTTCAAAGCTTATTTGAGAAGATGCAGACCCATGACATTTACTTTTTTCCAAATTGCTAATAGGCTTATTTGTGTGATGGAGAATTGTACTGAAATGTAAATATATGTAAAAGAATGAAATCACTCCTGAACAGGAAAATATCTTTAGACTGAGTAGTTAACCCAATCCCTAACTAACAAAGGCCATGCCAAACCAGACCTTAGAGGTGTTAGTTTTCAAGATATGTGAAAAGATCAATTTATCAAAGCCGCTGTAGAATTACAATGTGATCCACTTATAGCACTGACCTTTTTTTTTTTTTTTTTATGTAGGCTCGTCTTTGTTAGGCTTTGTTTCCGAACACAAATTAAAGCTGAGTAATAAATATTTATTGACAATTTTTTACGAGAATGGATTTATTTAATAATTTTATGCCATGAAGAGACATGATGACAATAACTTGATCAATGAGTATTGAACTGCTCTGAGATTACAATGACCACATTCAGATGCTCAACATGAGGCGATAATCTAATAATGAAGTTTTGGTGTACATTGAAACCTACTGAATAGGTTATTGAACAGAATTTCATTCAAATGTTTGACTTGTGATGTGATCCAGGTGCTGAAACTGTTCATTCTTTGAGTTTATGTTGTGTAACTTACCAGTATGATAAAAGAACCACACTTAATTCTAATGTCTTAAACATCACTGACTAACACTAAAGAAAAGAAAGTTGGAAATCAATGAGACTCAATACATCGATTAGACTCAATACATATCGATATATATCAAAGTATAGATAACAACTTTCAATGTGTCAGCAGCAATTTTGCAAAAATGTAATATTGATATATCAACATAGATGTTACTGATATCACCCATCACTAATAACTACGAAATAGTCTTCTTTTCAGAGAAAACAACTATTTAAGAATGTGCTGAGATAAGCATTATACGTATACAGTACTAGTGCTCTAAGAACATGCTCTTGTGGGGATTGAAATATCGTGCTGTTAGACGGACTATGCACGTAGACAGACTACAAAGAGACACAAGCAATATATATCTACTTGACAGTCCCACTCTCTCATTTAAGAACCAATCAAATGCAAGCCCACAAAGGGCTATGCACATGATCGAATCTAATCAACTCATGTCTTACCAAGCCCTGTCAATCACGCAATGAATCCCCACCTACTAAACCAAGAATATGTAGCCTTGTGTGTGAAGGGGTAGAGCCAAAACCCAGTCACTCAAAACTGACCAAACACAACGAATCAGCTCCTTATTCTTCGTCACTACATTGGTGAGATGCCTATCATTGATTTCATTGACTCATTTGTTTTGTAACATTCACTGAGCGGTAAAAGACTTGACGCATGTTGGGGTAAACTTGTTTTGCCTGTCACCATATCTCTGCAATACTATGCCTCGCTGTCTGGCGAGTGAAGCCATGTCATTTGTTGATGGCCTTCCCAGCTGGACTGATCATTGTTTTGTCCAGGTGGATAGAAAGAAGCTTTTCCGACTGTCAGGTCCCTAGCGGGTAGAGCCGTATCTTTTGTTGACAGCCTAACCAGCTGGACAGTGACCATTGTTTGCCTTGTCCAGGTGGACAGAAAGACACCTATCCATCTGGCAGGTACATGCACATCTTTATTAACGCCTAATGAAAGCTAGACATATAGCTTGATCAGAAAACAGAAATTGTAAGGCATTATGAGAAAATGAAATCAATTTTGTGAAATTAAAAAGAAAATTTTGTTCAAAATCGTGTTGCCACCAAACTGGGGCGTGTTTTAAAGGGGCCAATTTAAATAGAAAAAATTCTGTTATCTGAGAAAAACTGCGCTAATGTGGACAATGTTCTTACACAGCGTGTAGTTGAGGCGCCAGTACTGTATTTAGAATAAGTTGGGGTCTTTAAGAGATGAATAACAAAAAAAATTTGGACGCTGGTCTGATGGATGGAGAAAATTAGTCACCAGTAGGCTAAAAAAGACAAATCAACACAAAAACTAAAACACATTGTGTATAATTAATTTTCTATTTATTGACATTTGATATATATATGAGAATAGGGTTGCAATATGTAAAAGCATAAGGCATGCCTCCTTAAGTATGCAAATATTGCTATAAAAGAAAAAAACATTTAACAATTTCTCTCAATAGCTTACTATCTCCTACACAAGATTAAGTCCTTGTTCCCTTCAATAATAAAAATGTACATTTCTGCTCTCTGAATGAACATTTCATTATATTTATGAAAAAAGAGGGCTTTGTTCAAATCTCTCCACTTACATACATGTACTTGTGAGAAGAAAATTTGAAAGCAAGCAGCACCTAGGCAACATCACATAATATGTCATGCACAAATGAGAGGAGAATTGCCATTATAATATTTTCATTTCTTAATTTTCTGTCCAGAAAAAGCGCTGCATCTCCTTAACTGCCTCTCCAATCTTATTAAAATTTCCAAAATACACTCAGGGTGTTTCTTAATGGTATAACATATTTTTAAATAGATTTTTCAGTTGAATAGTTTTAACATTTTTCTCTTTATGGCATATAAAGATGACAAAGTATTAATGAATTCTCAAATTCCATTGTCTTTACTGTAGGGTCTCACAGAATGATTTGTCTGTATTTTGACTGACAGCACAAGACAGAACCAATATATATATGCGTGAACACAAAAGACACTGATGGGTGAAGGGGGGTGTAGATGGTGTCAACAGTAGCAATTCATTGAATGATTTTATTTCATACTTTTCATTTGAAACTGTTAATAAAGGTGACCAGGAGAAAACTGAAATTTATGGCAAAACGTGAAACTATTTCAATACTGTGATCAGGAAAAGTCATGACAAATTTTCTGTAATCTAAATAGAAAAATTCCAAAATATGCAAATTTCAAAGCTGAAACTTAATTAAAAATTGTATGCTTTAAGGTTATGAACGATCTCACCCACCTCTAAAATATCACCTAAATCCAACAGACAGATCCAGAGAAGCAGTAATTTTTCAGTAACAGAAAATTAAGAAACACACTATATAAATGATCTTTCACATTATTTATATCAGTGTTACTCCACAATATTACACACTCACAAACTCCCCTCTCACCCATGCACCTGCTCAAATCAGTACTCCTGATCACTGATAACGACACTTATCAGTACTCGTGATAACGACACTTAAGACAACACTCATACATTTTACTTTTACTAAAAACCAAACACTCTATAATGAACATAAATCGAAAAAAGCCCCAAACCAGTCATACTTTTTCAATCAGTGTTTTTTGTTTGGCAAAGATTATGAAGAATTCATCACTATGTATATGTGTTTGATTTAACCTATAAATAGATAAATCCAAACTTCTTTCAAGCAGAAATTTTCCGTTAAGTAGTAAAGCTTGTCTATAGATATCACTATGGTAATGTAATAGGAAGCATCCCAGTAGAACACTGGCGTGACAATTCAGGGAAAGGCCACAAGTAAATAAGTTCAAAAAATATATATAAATCAGAAATATAAAGGTGCCCTTGAGAGAAAAAACAAAACAAAAACAAAACCCCAACAAAGAGGGGCAGATCACATTTATACAACTTGTATGACTCAGAAGAAAGACCATATCATGAATTTTTAAAAAAATGTGTTGGGGTTAGACAGTTGCACTTTGATTATTATTTGAAGAATCAGTTTGACAAATATCCATACATGCGTCTACAAAAAAAAATATATATATATTAGTTAAGCATATAACTTCTACATAAATTTGTTCATAGTTTACAGACAGTTTGATCAATTTACATGCATGACGCTTGAAATATAAGCAGCCGCATACGGGAGAAGAGATATCTCTTGTTGGTTCACTCCCTCTCCTCCATCAACTCTACTCTGAAATACATAAGGGGCACCATAGCTCAGTGGTACAGTGTTGACCTGCTGACCAAAAAGCCTCAGGTTCAATTCTTGTGACAAACATGTGCTTTTTCTTGAAGCAAGAAAATGTATCCTTGTTACTTTTCTCGACCCAGGTGAAATTGTGTACAGCTTTGGCTGCCCCGATAGACTGGCATTCTATTTGGAGTGTGATGGATAAAGTCTGTCACTGTCCACTTCAAGACATTGAAACCCGGATGATCTCTGGTCCAATAAGTATAAGCCATTTCAGCTTGAAAGGACTGACTTTTTTCTTTTTTTTAATTTCATACGTTGTGTGCCCAGAAATGTCATGACAAAAATTTACTTAACTAGAATACAGATAAGTAAAATGAGATCTCACAGGAAAGGTGACGCTCCAAAAAACACTTGCAACAATTTAAATGTTTACAACTGCTATACACACTTTCGTAATTTATACTTTATTGATCTTAATGAAATTCCCCGAGGCAATAAAATAAAAAATACTCATACGTTGAAAGTATACATGTTGAAAAAAATACAAGTAAGTAAAAAGTAACAAAATATAAATAAACGCTATCCAAAAAGTGAAAAAAAAACCCAATAAAAATGACAAGTTTAAAGTTAAAAAAAAAATTGGTATGAGAAGTTGTTTAAAGTTTAAAAGAGCACCTTCAAAGAACAGGAAACAACTTAACCTGCTTGCTTTCTCTGGGAAAGAAAGAAGATTGACTGAAGAAAGACTGCATTGGTGGTTTCTTCATTGCAGAATTCATTTCTTATTTAATGTGACAATGACTAGCTTTGAAGGAAATATATGTTAACGTCTCCATGACAATGAAATGCATTCTTGGTAAAGCAGTCATTTAAAAAGGAAGATAAGAAAATACTATACTATGTGTAAACAAGATTCAAATTATGTAATTCAGAACATTTATGAGAGCCATAACACATTACAATATCCATAAAAAAATTGTTTCTTTAAATTACAATCTCCAACGGATAAAAATTTAATTGTTGTCATGCTTCATGAAAGCTGATTTATGACAATGATAGAGATGGAACTGATGACATAAAAATACAACAATTATGTGACAAGACTTTATGCAATGAGTATGAGATTATCTGTATGCATCATAAATTATTTTAACTATCACCATCTACAACCTTTAATCACTCACACTTTAGTGTCCAGATGCAAAGAAACAGTCCATCTACAACCTTTAATCACTCACACTTTAGTGTGCAGATGCAAAGAAACAGTTTCTATTAAGTTCTAAGCGTCAATTTTAAAAAACTTATCTATCTGGTAAACTTAGGTGGTAAAAAACTAAAAGACAAATTGACACCAAAGATAACAGAGAATGCTGATCAAGATGACCCTGGTAAAAATCAATTATGTTGCCTGCAGCCTGCTGCCAAAATATTAGGGCTTACGATAAGCCTGTCATGAAGATCAAAGAAAATTTAATGTCCTTATGTAAAATGACCGTGTTAACTTGTTGAAATAAAACACCATCACATTTTTTTCCTCTCGTTTTTTCTTTATACACAATGCAGTCCACATTAACATCCAGCATAAATTGAAGTTATGAATAAAAATCCTTTGCTTTATTCCTCCACATAAATTTCATGAAAAAAAAAACCCTGGAATAAACAATTATAATAAGCAAATAAACAATTTAAATTGCTGTCAATAGCCAGTAAACGTTTGATTAATAATGCTCTTTTACAAAATGATATCTGTCTCCTACACATGTAGGCTTTAAGTATAAGCTAATAAACATTGTCCTGGTACTTGCATTGTTCAGGCTCCTTCCATCCCCACCCTCCCCTTCTTTCTATATTACAGTGGAGTCCTCTAAAGATGACCTCTTCCATACCAGGTCAAGAAGTTTATCTTAATAGCAAGGTTTATCTTCACCATTTTTAAGGGGAAACAACCATGTCATTCAAAATGGAAGGTAGAAAAAGTCCCGTAACTTATGTAGACTTAGAAACATGGACGCACAAATCCCACCCATTCACAGGACGTCTGTGCAGAGAAGCAACATGGACTAAGAAAGATAATAATAAAATTAATTGGATGGAGTACAATCTACATTTATCTTTACTAGACTTTGTGAGGTTTTATCTTTAAGGTAGAAAAGATGGCAATTATATAGTGCTTGTTCCAAGGTATATTCATGCTCTCTGCGATTTGCTTAGGATATATTATTCCCCTGACCATCAGCAACACAGAACAAGACCAACACCCTGTTTTATCAGACAAGGACAGCACTGTCTTGGCAGCCAGGTACTCATTCACATCTGAGTTGCATGAAGTAACAATGCAGCCAAGTGCCTTACCTAAGGAAACAACACCAATGACTTCCAGTTATGAGCCTGACTACTTCAAAAAGGCTCGAACCCTTACCGTCACACATGCTTGTATTGACCATCTTGAATGCCTCTTGACTCATCCCTTATCCATGACATGCACATGAGTTTATCTAATATGGACTCCACTGAAGTTGATCTATTTCTTTACAACTGACATACTGCCTACACATCAGCTGTCACAGCGATGTCCATTTAAGAGGACTACACTATTTGTATTTTAATTATGATTTAATTATTATTATACTTTTTTTTTTCTAAATTATCATTATTATTATTACTAGTAAAATGCCCGCGATTTCGCGGGTTTGAGAAAACAAAACTCACTATTAATGAATCAAAGC
>JAOWAY010025359.1:0-12303 GCA_028565895.1 Goniobranchus geometricus
TGATTGAGAGTGTTGAGTGTGTGTGTGTGTTCATGGAAGTAACTTTGGGCGCGAATATCCCATTAAAGTCAAAGAAATTTATGCCTATTTATCCACATAGAGGAAAATAATACATCCATGCATTATAAATGCTCATTTACAACATAATCGGGCCTTTAAAAAAAACAACAAACAAACAAACAAAGAAAAACAAAATGATATGTAAATACATGGTAGATTCAAAATAATAAAGAACTCAAAGTGATTGAAGATATACACTCGTAAAATTTCATACGTCTTGGAAGCAAAATCACTCATAACAGAAACACAAACACAAGGTCATAGAGAGATCTTCAAAAGCAGGAAAAGAATCTGGAAAGCTAAGAAAAATCTTTTTTAAAAATAATAAAACTGAAATTATTCAACTTAAATGGTGGTGAATATTGGAAAACAAAAAGCAGCATAAAATTTGATACCATCCAAGACAAGTGTTGAAAAGTGTCCCAAAGCTATTTTTGGCCAATCACATTATCAAATAACGACCTTATAGAAAGAACATTATGTGATGAAACGTCCCACATGCCTGACAAGAAAGAGAAGACTGGCTTGTACTGGTCACAATCTTCAAATGAACGCTGGTGCCATCCTAATGTTGTCATAATTTTATGAAAAAGCTTCACAACTGACATTCCTGACACAAAATGGCCTACAGCACAAGTAAAACATCAGGAGCGCATTGTGCTGTATTCATCACAAGTCCTTTAAAGGCCTACGTGAAAATCATTAAGCTAATGTTTCTTCCAGTAAGAATCTACTCTGCTATTTTCTTTATCCCCGGAGACAGTTCTGCTAGAGGTGAGCCGGCTTTTGTTGTTGTTTTCATTGTTGTTATTATTATGAAGTTGCTGTTGTCATTGTTCCACCAGTGCCTAGGTCGAGGCTCGTCAACTTTGTGACATACCAATAAATCTACAGGGTTTTTTTCAACCTGTGTGAGGTCTGAGCAGAGAGTATTGTAGTTTGTGGGGAAAGATGGTAAGAGGATGAGTCCAGATAGCCTCTAGATTCTAATTTCGTACGTCCAAAGAGGGTGTTGGTTTGGTTTAGAGGGTTTTTTGCCCCGTAATATGGCCATGCTGGAGACATCGGACTTCTTTCAATCTTACTAGAGAACTGAGCATAAAATATGGTCATATCAGGACCCATCCAGTATACATCTTTCCGTTCATCGAAAGACGACGGCTTACTCACGACCAGATCAATAGAGGATCAATAGATGATGAAAAAGGATTTGAGATATAGTTTCATATGTTTGATTTTTTTAAAAAAAGAAAAAAGAAGTAAAGATGACATTTATACAGCGCACGTTCCAACGCGTACACATGCTTACCACTTTACAATGACATTTTACACCCCTGACCAACAGCATCACAGAACATTTAGAACAAGACTTGCAGCCTGTTAGGCGCGGATACATTTTTTTTTAGACGGAGACAGCGCTGTCTGAAAGACCAAGCACCGGTAGGCCTACTCATTCAAACCTGAGTCGGGTGAGGTAGGCAAAGTGAAGTGTCTTACCTTAGGACACAACCCCCGTGATTTGTCCACACTAGCGAGGGTAGAACCGACGCGGCCACGCACTTATACTGACCTTGTCGGAAGCATCTTGACTCGCGACTTGTGCTGAGATGTGATCACCAATTTGCAACAGTCACCCATATGGACACGGGCAATGATCACAATTAGGCAGCTGTTGCGGGTTTACCTTGTTGAAGACAGTGTTGACTGCATGGGAAGTGCCCAGTTCTGAGTCGAGACATTGTAGTTTGATCTCGACGTGGATGGCGTTTTGTTTCATCGTTTCATCTAGCCTAATGGTTTAGGTTTGGGAATGTTTTGTCTTCTTCCTGCTCTTCCCGTCGCCTTGCCACTTCTCTTTTGCATTGTTCTCTCATTCATCTTCCGAGACGTTTCGTAGGTCCGGGGGAGGGGGAGATGAGCTAAATTGTGGCTCCCGTGACCTCCCCCCACCTCCCTTCCCCGCCCCGGGTATCTATTGTAGATATATAAGGTCATTTCTTGTTATTAGATCATCTATTTTCTTGAGGAGGTCAGTGGTTTCCGCAGTGATTTCGATTTTAGAATCTAGCTTTCTGACGACGGATTGTGAGCCTGAGAGATGACACTGTTTGTGAGGTAGTTAGGATGTTCAACGAGGAAAGTCTCAATTTGCTGCAGGGAAGTAATTCCATATGTCCCCGCCGCTTGTCACTTGTACACATTTCGTTGTTTTATTTTATTAGATGAGAAAGATGCCCTAACCCGCATTTTGTGCCATCCAAATCCATTAGAAGTGTGAACCGGTTAAATTGTCCAATGACACTGCCATGCTCCATATCGTAGGCTTATTCGTTTGGAAAACTATCTATGAATCTAATTCTGCCAGTTTTAACAGATCCAATCGCCTATAGCCTAGCGTTCATGGATTATGGAGTAGGCTAGCCTAATCATTGATTTTATTTTATGCGAACTGCGGCGCGTTCCCAAGGCAAAACGTCTTGTGCAGGTGCAAGGCAAGCGGGAAAGGACAGCGCCCATTCGATCTAGGATCTTTGTTATTTTATTAATCACAACCGTCAATGTCTCTGTTTCTCAACCAGAAGCTGTTCCCTTCAAATAGCTGATGCAGTTCTTTATCTCCTGGATGCTCTTAGACTCTAAAACGTCTCATTCCTTTTTTTACAATTGAACCTAGATCAAAAAGAAATCCTCTTCAGCCAAGACCGCAATAGGCTTGATTTCAGACATGAACGGTGTGGCACTCATACATTTTGGAGATACGCAAAGTCGTTGAGAGGTAAATGAATGGCCCTAGACATCCAATAGGCCTAATTAGGCCCTCGGTACTCGGTACGAAGACCTCGACCAAATTTACTAGCCTACAGGCAGGCAATAGAATTTTCAACTGAGCCTGAGCAGGAAGAGAGACAGATAGATCGAGAAATATTGCTTTATCCTTTCCGTGTGCTTGTTTCAAGTCATATACTTAAAATATAATGACTGGATCCCTGTCAATTGGTAATAGTAATGCTAGATCTAGATTCTGTCATAAAATGTAGAAAACTCTAGACTAATAATAGAGGTCTAGAGACTACTTGATCTGGAAAGGAATCATAGAATCTTGCCGTTTCCATAATTTGCCCTGCAGCCACTTTTCACTATTCTTTATACCAAGTGTTTGGTACAAGATAGACGATAGCAGACCAAATTACAATCAGATCAATCAATATCTTTGCATTTGTATTCCCAAAGTCAAAGATCTTACACTATTGCTATATTACTACTATGCTCTCTATTTTTAGCCTCTCTGGACTCTGGTGGTAACCTTAAATTCGAGCCATTTAAAACTCCTAAACCATCGGATATTTTTAGGTTAGAGGTGGTTGGGCTGTTATTCCATATGTCCCTTCCATTTTTCACATTTAAAACATTTCTGTGTTTTATCTTCAAATATGTAGCCTATGAAATTAAACTATAATACATAGCTCTATGACACTTAGAGAAATCTAGATCTATATACGCCTCTAAAATTAACGTATCATTAGATTTATCCTATTTAGATATCTAGTCGAGGTGAAAATGAAGAATTTGGCAACCATTTTGCAATGCACTTGCGTGTCTTCTATTTTAAGTCGATACTTCAGTACTCATCAGCAGGAGTTGGAACAATTCGATCCTGGGTACGGGTGGGCTGTTTTGGTAAAGGGGAAACTCTCGGAGACGCGGGTACGGCATGAAGTGAGTGTGGGATGCGAGCATTCTTCACACAGAGCACTGGCACTGGTTCAGGGGATTGTCACAAATTTATTTAACTCTCCCCCTCCCCCTCAACATGTAGCTATCCACATTGGAACCTCTTTAACAGCCCTGTAACATTTTAACCCCTGATAGTATGTTTTTGACATAGAGGGAGGGAGGCAAATGGTGGAAACACATCAGGAATCCCAAAAATAAGGACATAAAAGTAGATCTGTAACTGAAACTTCTTTGACTTCATCCTTCGTTAACGTCAACCCCTTTACCATTAACCCCTTAGATTGGACACAATAGAATGGGCATTCGACTAAAAGTATTTTTAAAAATTCCTTCCTTTTTTATTCTACTACAAAAACTGGCAAAGTGTCTACTACTACCCCATGCCACTAATCCCTCGATATTACGCCGCTGACTCGGCGGGGCCATATATATTATGGAATTGTTTCCTGTAGTTGTAGATGCGAGACTCGAAAGTTGTACACACCACATAACGTGGGAGCACAGTATGGTTTTGGCAAATATATTTCAGCTTGTCATCTGTGTCAATCAAGTGTTCAAGTCGCCAGAGATTCATAGGGAGACTTGGTGGACCTTTGGTTCCTGCTCTGCGGCGTTTGGGAGCAGATGCTCCTTCCTGGCTGCTTGAGGGCAATGGCTGAGACATGATGAAAATTCAATAATTTCAAGCACAACTTTCAATTGAAAGTAGAATATAAAGCTAATGCACAGTGGAGATACGACGATAGAAAGACAATGAATACCGTTTTTTTTTTTGTTTTTTTGTTGTTTTTTTTGTTTAAGGTGGTATGAGGTGATAGTAGAATTTCAGCACTTTTCAACCTGTTTGGTAAATATCAGTGCTTTTCTCGGGTCATTTATCTTGTCTTTTATACTCACACTTAATCATTGCACGGAATCACTTGTCACCCTGCCCATTTTCTCTCAGATCAATACTTATATTTAAAAACTTGTATCATGACGTCACTGCCCTGCATAAATTAGGTAAATACAAGAAGAGTAAAGTTAGATAGGCTAAAACTTCCCTTGTTCTGAAGAAACGAGTCAGTTGGCTAAGTAGTTAAATCCCCTGGCGCCGACATGGCGGTCAGTACAGGTTCAAACCCACCTAACTTACAATATATAACAATTTTCTCCCTCATTTCAGATTTTCAAGACGACGTCAGCTGCTCTAGACAAACGGACATTTATTATAATGGCAATTAAATTTAATACACACATGCAAATGTAATACAAATAAAATACAAAGCATGCTAATTGTTTGATTTTTTTTTTTTTAATTAAAGAAAAATGATTTATGTATTAATTTTATTTTCTTTCTTTATAAACCCCACAAAAACCAAGCCCCAACTTTTTATATCCGCCCATCAAATGAATCCCTCTTTGTAATAGTCCGCTGTTAGTGGCGGGGACATATGGAATAACTCCCAGGGTTAAGGTGGGAAGAGAACACTCCATGGTGTGTGAGCAACAGCCTATACACCTGTGGTCATGGACACTAAAACCCCTTTTAGACACTTCAGACAGAATGCCTGGGCAAGCAGAATCCTTTTTTATTCATACACTTATGATACACCAGGAGAGAATGCTACAAATGACTTCATGAATTATAGCAGGAAGGGGACATTGATAATTACTGAGCACTTTAAATAAAATGGTAATACCTCTGTGTTGCGGTCCATGGGTCGTAGTCAACAGTACGGCCATGTTGGATACCACATTTCCAGTTGCCAGATAAGTTATATGTTACTAAATTGGTTGCAAGTATTGTAAGTTGATATTTTCAAAGCCATGAATGGCACAAATGAAGTAATGCTTTTACCTCAATTTGAATGAATTTATTACATGGCGGGGGAAAACGAAAAGAATCAAAATTCCAAAGGATGACTTCAACAATACTGAATATTGTTGCTCACATTCAACAGTGGTATTCTGCTCGGCAAGGGAAGTCTAGAAAATGAAAATGGAACAAGTTTGATTTTCAGACAACCTTTTATATAGGTCTAGATTCTATATGATTTTTTTTTTTTAAATAATTCTTGTATCACTTGAACACAAATGTTTGTTTTGGCTATAAAAATAAATTGCAGTTTGGCAATGTATGCCTTGAAATTCTGGCTCTTATCGCAACCGAGAAGCCACATTTATAGCCTCAGGCACCACAACACTGAGGTATTGCCCTTAAAATGTTGCTAAACATGGTAGGACGGCCATAGAGAAAATTTTAAAAAATAAAAAATTGAGCTACAGGAAAGTTTGAACTCAACACTAACATCCTCACAACCTTGGAGCAATAGCCACTACACCATATATCCGCATATTAAGTGGGTAAAACCACAGATGCCCATTTGTATCTACATGATTGATAAAAGCTTTTTACTGGTACTCTGGTCAATCCTAAGCATCAGAACAGAGAATGCTGTTGAAAGATGGAAAACGGAATGGCTCGTTGAGATGACTTTGATTAATCTAGATCTAGAGTCCAGATCTAAAGTCTAGATTCCGTAGACTTTCTTTTCACGATAATAGTTGTCGAATAACTGGTAGGGGTTATTAGTACAATTTCACGAAAAAACCACTCCAAGTGAAAACTCGTCATTCTTTTTGACATTATTCATAGTATATTATTGTTCGCACCTCGAGAATTGCTTCTCCACCCCGTTCATATAAAAAGGGCTTTTGAAATAGAGATAGCTGCTGTGATTTTCCTCCATTTGACTTTATGTCAGCACTGTTAGAATGTGGGACATGCATCCCGATCCACTCGCCATTCCGTTTTGGTTGGCCCATTTTGCCCTCTCAAGTTCAATTTCGCACCAATTCGTTTTTCAAGTCTTTTTATGAGAGATACAGCTTTTGCATTGCACACCATCTGGAGTCATTAAGTGTGTTCAAGCTGTTAGATCTAGATCCAGATTTTGATCTAGAGATACATATGAGTTAAGACTTGCCCATATCAAGACCTGTGTCTTAACATTAATTGGTATAGAAAGGAAAGAAATATCAAGCAAATTAGAATAAGCAGACAGCAACAAAAGTGACAGCTGTTTCTACGATATCAATCAATGAAAGGGGTAAGGGTCATGAATAAGGCTGGGTTAGGAATAGATTTAGATTTGACATAGGGTTAAGGTAAGGATAGGAGTAGGGTCTGAGCAAGTGCCTTCTACTTTCTTTCAACGTTTGAGTCAGCGTCAGGGTTAAGTTGAGAGTTGGAATAAGGGCTTGAGTTGGGGTTAGGGTAAATGTTATGAACCAAGTGCTGAATGAAAGATTTTTAAAACTGCGGCTCAATATTGGACTACAATGCACCCTGTGGCGCTGACCACTCACACAATCAACAATTTCAGCCTAGATCTAGACATTAATAGGCCTAATAGCTTGGTTAGATGAGACTTTACCTCAGACTAAGCTATGTCTAACGAGGTGCATTGAAGTCTAATAGGTTTGCACACTAGAATGTCTTCTCACTGGCCCAATAATTATTTCCTTCGCACACTTTTTGGTAGGCAAATTGCTTGTAAAATGAAGGAAAGAAGAAACCTCATGCAAGACTTTATATGCATTAATATTTGGGCCATATATTTGTTTGACTGTTTGTTGAAAGTGGTGATGGTCAGGTTCAGATGAATTTTATTTATAATTAGATAAGTGTTCTTTCCTTCAGAAACTTAATGTTTTTGACTTGCACTTTGATTTTAGGGTGTCTGTGATATGTAAATCGGCATTGCCAACTTCAGAATGGCTGCGCCAGAGCACAATGGCAAGAGAAAAGAAACATCCATGGTTCTTGATTTATCTGATTTTGTAAAGGAGGTTGACAGATTCTCCCATCTTATTGAGCCCTTTGCCCTCGTCTTTTACACTATCGATGACATAAGAAGGTAAGTGTTTCCATGACTTGTATGGTTTGATTTTCACCTTATTGTTGATGAAAGCTCCAGTCAGTATTCAAAATCAGCAACTCCCCAACACTCACATCCTTGTTATCTTTCTGTTTTTCTTGATAATCTTCCTATACTTTTTCTCTTTAGAGAAAAAAGTTTACACTACATAAAATTCATACAAACGAGGAATGAGAGGGTAAAATTTAGGTTTGCTAAGGAAATTTAGTTGAACTTCTCACCCAGTTTGTCCAAGGTTTTCTACCCAGCAAAGATTTTAGCAAGTTTTACCCAAGGATGGAATGAGGAAAGTATGTGTAAAGAATCTTTCACAAGGATCCAACAGCAGACCCTGCACCAACAGGATTCAAACATAGCTTTTGTTCTGAATTGAACGCCTTTACCTTTAAGCCATTGCCACTATGAGATTGACAAGTGATTACAGTTAAAAGAAGTCTTTAATACGGAACCTTTCCTTTTCACAAGCAGATGGATTGGCCCCCACTGCACACGTTTAAGCATTTTGTACATTTTGATCAAGATTTACACCATTGAGAAGCAAATGGCTTTTGCATGTAGATCAAAGGTTCTTTTGCAGCTGTCACCTTATCTGCTGTTGCCATCAGGTGGACAAAAAAAAAAATTGGGTTTTATTTTTAAAGTACAGTAGTGATCGCTTACTATCCTGCTTTTCTTGGGAAACGGAATTTTTTCTCTATAACTTTTCCCCTTCAGATCCTGCCCCCGTTGCCTAAGTTCCCATTTCGTTTTTGTTTTTTGAGGTAGTGGTGTGACCAATTAAACAATGTGAAAACAACAATTTTTTCTCACTGTTTGTTTTTCATCTCAGTCAAAATCATAAGAAGATTGTAGCTAGCCCTCTGAGCACGGGTAAGTGTCAACTAGTCAACCCACCTGGTCTAGGTGTAACTGAAAGGCGCCATCCTGTGTCTTGTCAAAACAAAGAGACCAATGGGCAGTCATCGACTGTGCATGGGAATCTACCAATGGGTTTTTGTTCTGCGTCTCTGGAGTGCGACAATGTCAATAGGTAGACATTAAATTGGCGCATGTGCTTACTTTATGTCATAATAGATTGGAGAAAAATTTTAATTGTAATGTTGAGTAATTGACCGCTTGAAAAGGAGTGGATAAATGACCATGACGTTTTAGATTTACGCAACCTATAAACCCACCATTTGCTTGTGAGTTTGTTCAAAACAGGCAAAGCAAAGGCATATCTTGTGATTGACAGTCTGGTTGAAAACAAACTGTCTTCTTGAAGTTTATTTTATAACCATGCCTCCATATGGCTTTGTTGCTGATTGGATATGATTCTGAATGATACTGAGAGCCGTTTTAACTATCTCCTTCGCCACCCACATAATATCCCGGTCCATGTAAGATCCCGCTTTTTCATTTTCCCAAGGGGCAGGATGTTAGGTGGTTAGGACTGTACTTCTATATCAAACTTCTTCACATGTGTATGTTACATAAAGATATTTGGTACAAAGGGAACTTGCTGTGTTTTGCATTTACTCAAAAGATTTCACAATTATTAAATAGAATATGTTATTTTGAAAATGCAGTCAAAACATTGTGAATTTTAGACTTTTTTGTATGTCCTTAATGAACAAATGATTCATAAAAATCAATGTTATTATGAGAAAGAAATCTTTAGGAATGATATAATAATACATGTATAGATCCAGCGCTTGCAGTACATGTTTGAGCAATGAGACATAAGGGGCATTCCAATTCAATGTAATGTATTATTTTTTGTTGGGTTGTTTTTTTTAAACAAATTTTCTATCCTTATAATACTGCAGCTATTAATGATAACCAAGAGTGAATGAAAGCTTTATCTTTTACCTTTAATAGCCTTTGATTGAAAGTGATTTCATGCAATGTATTATTTTAGATGTATTGATATATTCAGAGGTGAATGGCAAAAACTTCCATTTCACAGATTCCCTTAAATGACTTTTCTTTTATTCTTAAGGTGGCGATTTAGAAATGCGACAATCATTGTGTGGTTTTTATGTAATATCGCTTGTATCTGGCTCACACAAGGTATTTGTCCTCTGCCTTCCTCTGTACTCTTAAAATTCTTTTTCACTCTTAAATTTCTTTTTTATTTATTTATTACGTTAATTGTTGTGTAACATTGGTGCTGGGGACCTGTGTTATTAGGACCTCTGGGAATCAGGCAACCCGGGAAATTGAGACGAAATTCCAGGTAACGGAATTTTTTCTCTCTGATTTATATCCCTAATCAGGACGATATTGTCAAGTGTTTTCTTAATTTCAACAAAATTCAAAGCATAATTTTTCACATTTATGCCACAATGGCTCACATTATACACGAATAAGGCAGTGTCTTACCATGAGACAACTAAAAGAACAAAGAAAATTGTTCTGACACTGACCAATCAAGAAGCTGCTCAACAGGTGGGCTAAGTTAACAGGCCCTTGCAATGAATGGCAGTCGCTTTGTTTCATGAAGCAATTGGATGAAGGGGATCAACTAAGAAAATGGGTTCCACGAAGATTTCATTGAGTGAATAATAAACCTGCGTTATGACATCTACGATGCTATAATCCTTGCTGACATCTGTGATTGACAGGTCGGTTTCAACAATTCCTTCACCTGAATGTTTATGATCAACATTCACAAGGTTGTAGAGTTAGCCATATGTTTCTGGTCAGTGGTCAAAACGAATGTTAGGGGTGGAGCTAAAGAGTTATTCAACCTCAACAAACCAATCAAAGACATTATTCATCAGATCGCATGCAGTGATGACATCTTCATCAGTGTGAGCTTCTTCCCAGGAAATCGGGGTGTCTTTTCAATTTTCCAGAGTGTCCTAATAACAGAGGTCCTACTACAATTTTAATCTTTTTTTTTTTTTTTTGTTAAATGTTGAGATTTTCTTATTATATTTAATTACATTCTGGATTTTATCAGGTGAATGCTTTGTCATATTTTGTCCTAGATGTGTTTTTTTTTATTTTATGATAATATAACTATCTTTAACATTAATTGAAGGGATAGAAAAAAGGACAGATATTGGTTATATAATTGATATTGCAGTCACATGCATTCTGTTATTCAGTTCCCTCACATTGACATTTGTTTTGGGTTTTCAGATTTTTTGTTTTGTCTGTGCTTGTTTTGTCATGCAGTGTTTTGCTTGTTTGCTATTTCTACCACACTCCAATTGATAGACATAAGTTGATTGAAAGCAAATGTTAATTGAGAGGTTTTGAATCCTGTTCATTGAACTACAAATATCACTAAAATCTCTTCTGCCTATTTCAGCGGCTGTATTTGTCTGTGCATCAAGTCTTGTTATTGCTGTTGCCACCCTTAGCCTCTTTCAAATTCATACCCGAATACTCGATAAAATTTTACCCTCGTCTTCACCTAAGTCAAAAGATGAGGATGAAACCAGTGACCTGGGTGGTGCCTTGGACACTGTACAGAACTTTCGTTACAGGTACAAGTATTTTGTTTCATTTTTCTGATTGGAATGTCACATTGGAAGTCCTCGTTTTATAAAAGAAGAAAAACAGTTTTTTTTTACTAGTTTTGGGCATTCTTTTTCTTTTTTCAAAGCAATTTTATTTGATTTTTTTTTCTTTTCACAAACTCAATAATTGAAATATAACATATATCAATGCACTGGGAACAAGAGAAAAGCATTGATCATAATAATATAATAGATTTAAGCAAGCATACCGATGATGGTGTTATTGGCGAATCTAGTGCATCTGATGATGGCAATGGTGCCAAATTGAGAACCAAAATAATATGTGAATGATATCAATATTTGATAGACAAAGGAACTCATTAGAAATTAGTGGGCATAAATAACATAAATGCACATCAATATAAAAGAATAACACGTATAATAATATATATATAATGAATGTGGATGGTAGTATAATTACATTGAAGATAATGATGCAGATGATGCTTATACCTCTTATGGCCATTACATACAATGCATGATATTGTAAACATTCAAAAAGTTTGATTATTTTTCTTACCTGGATCCAGCACAGGTTCTATGAATGAAGTGAAGTTTATTTACCATGTTTAAGTATTTCATTACTCAAGTCAGTTTGGTTTCTTATCATCTAATTATGTCATAATTACTATTTCTTTGGACTGAAAACATCTCTTATTTCTTTTCTTTTTTAACAGTTTGATTGAAATGCATGATTTCATTATCAAAAGCAATGAATACCTTGGCTACTTCTACTCAATATTAAGATGGGATGCTACTCTTCCCTCATTAATGTGAGTATTGTGCACTTGAATTTTTTTTTAGTCTTCCTGTTATCAAAGAGACACAATAGCAGTATTCACAATGACTTTTATTTAAGGGGCAAAGATGAAATAAAGTTTAAAAGCTGAAATATTTTTTCATGTCCAGTGATTTTATTTTACACGTTGATTTGATCATGGGGTTATTTTGCTTTGTTTTTTGTTGGTTGTTTTCTTTCTCTTTTTTTTCTTTTTTTTTCGGGGGGGGGGGGGGTGTATTTTTAAATTATATGCAGATATACCTTGAGATCTAATTTTAATAAAATTTTAACC
>JAOWAY010025469.1:0-12302 GCA_028565895.1 Goniobranchus geometricus
CTAGCTTTCTCTTTTTTATTGTGTTTACTAGCCATTCTCTTTCTACTCCAAGTTCTTCTAGAATGGAATTATTTGTTTTTTTTAATATCCACGGTATTTTCACCTGTTCCCTATGACTGAAATTCATGCTAGTGAAGGGAAGGAGTGAGCAAATATACGAGTTTTATATGCTTTGTTGTTATCTTTAAATTTCCGTCTTTTCAAGCATTGTATTAGACTGGCAACTCTTATGCTACTTGTCGTGCGCTTTGCTTATTGTGAACCATATAAAATGGCGATTTCAATCGATTTTTCTGGATTGTTGTGCACACTGGTTATTTTGTCGTGCGGGTGTGTGTGTGTGTGTGTGTTTGTGTGTGTATGTGTAAGCTGCATATTATTTGCATTGTGCATGCAGTGAGCTTCTATACTTTAATCTGAGAAAGGTAATTGATTCGAAGCATGAACGTGATGTAAGGTAGATGTGGAGAATTGGCTTTGTGCGAGACTTCGTTTGTACATTAGACAATGATGGGAATTTGATACCCGAACCTCAAACATTGTATTGCCTATGTCTTTGTCCTTGTCTTATAGGTAAGTATCAATAACAACCGCACATAACAAACTATGTGTAATGGTAATGTTTGAATTGAAAATACTACTTACCATTAATCTCAGGCGGGACAAAACGTCAACAGGGCAATAGGATTGTGCAGCGTCCTCACCTAAAATCCCGAAGTAGATGCAGGGAAAGTCGATATCGACCCCCCACTATGGGTATGCTACTTACCTGAGCATGATAAATATAGTTGACAAAATGAAAACAAATTACAGGTTTGTAACGCAGAGATAGTTTATCAACAGCAAGACCTAAACAATTTCTATGAACGAAAGTTTGCGATACGGGTAAAAGGCTCGAGACATATATAAGAAAAGGACGTATGAACGTGCAGACTGCATTCATAATTGTTCAAGAATAAGAAATCCAAGACGTAACCATCTTTCTACCTCTAAGCCATTTTCAACTTCCATGAACCCATTGATCATTTAAGAGCAATTTTCTTCGAATTCCTCCGTTGTAAGACTTTGAGCAACCAATTATGATATCTCCACGAGGAACTTTCATAATGATTTCATTCTAGTATTGCTATTGTTATTCGGAATTTTCTTTCGGTTAACATTCATGGGCCGGACAAATAAATCTATGAATAGCATTTCCTTTCCATTAACTAAGAATACGCAGGCAATGGTATTTTGAGGTAGTGGATGTAAAATGACTTCATTGACGCCCCTGGGGAAATTTAACATCCTCCTGTAACGGATCTGTCTAGATAACATGCCTCATTTCCGCGGTGGCTGCTTGTAACCCGCTACCTGTGCCAAGGATGCCGAAGTCCCATTCTCATTCCAATTTCAACCAAGACCATTGGACTTTTGGATAGAGTGTTTTTCAATAGGCGGCCGTTAGAAATTGCTCTTAGTGTCTGCGAGCAGATCATATTGAGTCGATATCATAAGTAGGCCCATTGCCTTTTCTTCCGTAGGGTTTGGATTTGAAGGTACGGCGCTGCGCCATACGGCTATGATGGGGTACCGGGCCCCTTTCAATACTCCCTGGGGACGAGACGTGTAGATATATCAAGACCCTCTCGGTTTACTTCTCTCTTAAAGGAGAACGATGACGGCTTGAAGACTACCGTATCGATACATGAAGCCTTTTCTTCTCATTTTACCATTCTGTTAGGGAATCAGCATTCTGGTCTTAGTTTACATTCGTTTGGGGAATTCTGTCAGTGACTATACTTTTTGAAAGTCATTTTCTCCACTGCTTAAAGAAGGCATGTATTGCCGAGCTGCAAATGATCTCAGGGATTTTTCAAAAGTAGTCAATAAAATGTCCTTTTCTGGACCAATTTCTTTTTATTTTTCTCACCTACCATGCTGCTTTCGGTTATGGTCCACTACTCCATAAAAGTTGGCAATAGCATAATTGCACCCATTTGCCTTTTTACCATTGGCTGTTGAGTGGAGTGGCTGGAAATGTATGTCGAAATTATGTCCCAATAAAAATAGTGTTTATGGCAAGGCGTTTTAGATTCCCTGATTTGCATTGTTAGTAGGCCTATTGTCATTTGATTTATAAATGGTTGCATAACGGTATCAGTAAATCCTTATAGAAATTTGATGGTTAAGAATCTTTTCCAATGTATCCTGTGCGTTCCATGAAGTATTCAGTTATCAAATTCAAAACTCCTGATCGTATGGAGACATTAAATTTTCCTTTCCTCCTCATATGGTCGGATCAATGGCATATGTCAGACTGAATACCAAAGACTGCGCTCCAAGTATTATGGAGCCATATTGATTTTTGTGATTGTGTTCCACTGTTTTAATGTGATAAGGTCAGGTATTGAAAGAAAGAAAAATGTATCGTGAATTTAACTGCCTGCGTTTTCATAGGCCATGCGAATTACCGTATATTTCCATCTAGCCGTCACCTTGGGCCCGAACTCTTCAACATCACTTTTGAAATATTATTAATCCATCTTTTGTCATCACACATTACTTGATTCATCGCCAGCGTCTCTATACCCAATTCTACATCTCCAATGCCAATGTTATAAAATTGATTTTTCACTCACCCAATGAATTCTTGTGTTAAGTATTTCTGGACACTTAATTCTTTGGAACAAAACCAATAGTTCTTGTCAATGACCTAAGGTCTCTTAATGGCCATCCGAGTCGCTGGTACGTTTGTTTTGCTTGTGTTTTTTGTTGTTTGTTTTTCTGGTTGTTTATTTTTTGTTGTTTGTTTTTTTTGTTTTGTTTTTGGTTCTCAAAAATGTATAATTTTAGTTCCTCTCTGATGTTCCAATTGAAATACCTTAAGGTAGGCAATAGAAGCAGCAGTTTCTCCTGGAGACAAAACATATCTCAATTGCTTTGTTAAATTGTCGCTTTTACTTTCGTCAATGTCAACAAGAATCTCACACCAGCCTTTGTCTGTTTTCTGTAGACAAATAAGAGAATATAATCAATACAGTTAAATCAATGTCAGCCAAATCACAGTCAATTGTTGACTTTTGTAAGAAAGCAACAACAACAAAAAAAAAGGGTAAGTAACTACAGGTAAAGTGAGTCCTGATAAAAAGTTATCTATGACCACTCTCCCCAAAATTGAAACATGGATAAACCATTCATCCTTTTGAAATTTTACCGAAAATTTGAGATACTGCCATGTCCTGTGCCCTTTTGCAATTGAAGATCTAATTCAAAAGAGTTAATTAGTTCAATTTATCACTATCGTCTCACTATTCGGCATCCCAACTTGGTGAATTCACGTTAGGGTCATCTGAACACCTGTTCTCATCACAAATTTATCTATTATTTGTGATTTTTTGGATGATCCATCTGTCTAGGTTCATCCAAATATATTCTTAATTCAAGCCATCAAATTTTGGATATTAAGCAGTTCAAATATATGCTTACATTTTTGTTTTGATTTTTTATTTACACTTGTACATAGATTGTTATGCAATTATTTGTCTCCTGGAGTTATAGTTGATCAACACAGCCAGAACCTTGATTTCATCTGGATTAAGTAAGAGTCTTATTGAGAAAAGACTGAAATACTTTACAAGTGTGACTTTTTCCCTAGAGCTTTTATATAATACTTATACTAGCAGTACTAGTTATATCTTTAAAGCATATGAATATAGTTTAAAGTTCACCTGAAATTTATGAATGGGTAATGCATCTAAAAATTCATGGGCGATGAAACAAGAAAGTCCTTTGGGTATATCATTGATACTTTGATACCAAAATACATCTTGGCCATATTTAGATTTGCACTGAGTGTAGGGTCCTCCAACACTCTCTTTCTTTATTTCCTCCATAAACTCTGAGGCATCCTTTCCTGATAGCTTAGCAGCTTGCATACCCCCAAGAGTTGGACTGACTTCTACTAAATGAAGACTGATTCTATCTCTAATGGCCTGGAATTGAGAGAACACCTAGGGAGATGAAAGATAAATTCAAGAAATACAATACACAAACAACAAAATGATGTGTAAAACAAAATAAATCTTTAATTACAAAAAATTATACTTCATTCGATTTTGCTTTAACTTTAACTATCTTAGATCTTAAATTGAGTGTAAAAATGCTAAATATTAATATTAATTACAAATTAAAATTGTGTTCATACATAACAAAAAAGATCTTCTTAATAGTAAACAATACACTGGATAAAACTAAATACAGTGGAACAATATCCCTGATTTTGCCCAATACAGTTGAGATGGGGGCTCCTGCAAATAGTCCTTTTGCCAATTACCCTTAGGTCAAGCTATCATACATAATTTTCTTTCCTTGCACTTTGACAGTCACACTCAGTTTTACTGAGCCAATATGAAGAAGATGAAAAGGAGACAATGAAAAAGAAATCATGCAAAGACTTGGTAGAGATTTAAGACTCAAGGAACCTACCCTCAACATATCATCAGCCAATGTTCCTCGACCAGGACCAAGCTCTACAATTTGAATGTCTTGTCCTTCATAATGGTTCATCCACTCATTGACAACCCAAACTCCCAACATCTACAAATTTATTATGGAGAAAAAAAATTGTAGGCAAATTGATAAATTTGTAGAGATAACAGTCACAAGATAATTTCATTTTAAAAAATGTTTCGTCAGTGTTTTGTATGGTGGTTTGTTGTGATAAAGTGACCAAGAAATATACACGGTGGAGTCCGCTTAAAATGAACTCCTTCAGACTGATCATGGAATTAATCCTTTGCAAGGTTTATCTTAAACAGTTCCAAGGGAAAAACAATTTCATTCAAAATGAGAGGAAGATAGAAGTTTAGTGACCTAAATGTAATCCGAAGAGGCTTCGCACCCTTTGTTCCCACAAAGAGAAGAGGAATCAAGGGATGGGTAATGAAGGAGACTCCAGGCAAGAAACAGCCTATGGGCATGCAAAACCCACCCACCCAATGGCTGACAGGGTAGTCATGCATGAAAAAAAAAAGTTCATTGATTAGTGTATTTTGCAGAAGTTTATAAGGTGAAAATTGGGATGGGGCAATCAGTTCAATTCATTCTCCTGCAATCCCATTGAAGTATAAGGCAACAACAAGAGTCTTCCATGCCTCTCTGTCTTGTGTGAGACGAATGATTTCATTCCCGGTTTCCCTGTCTCTTCCATCTCTGCCTCAACTGTCCTCCTCAGAGTCCCCAATGGTCTTCACATTTTCCTCTTGCCTGGTGGTGCCCATCTCAGAGCAGTATACGGATGTGTGGTTTTATTCATCCTCAGAGCATGTCCAGGCCATCTCCATTGCCTTTGCTTTACTTATTCAACAATGTTTATTCCTCCAGCAAGCCTTTTGAGAGTATTGTTGCTGACTCGCATTTCCCATCCAATTTTCAGAATCTTCCGACGACATCGTCCATCAAATCCCCTTAGTCTGCTTTCTTTTTCCTTGTTTGTACAATAGATCTCAGGAGCATTAGAAAGCACTGATCTTACATTTGACTTTGTGCATGTTCTTAGATTGGGAGACTTCCAGACATTTTGAAGTCTACTAAAAGCTTGTGCAGCAAGTCCAATCCTGGTTGACATTTTTTTGTCAATGTCACTATAGGACAATATGTAGCTGCCAAGATATTTCAAATCCTTAACTTCCTCTTTTTCTATTTCTTTAACCAATACTCTCTGCTTGCTTTTACTACTGACTTCAATTATTTTAGTTTTGTTTGGATGTATCTTGAGGCTGACACTGCTTGCTATGCTTTCCACCTTGTTTGTTTTGTCTTGTATGTCTTTATAGGAATGTGACAGGAGAGCAATATCATCTGCAAAATCATGGTCTTCAAGGCATCTGTCTAATTTCCAAACAAATCCTCTGGGTCAATCAGCTGTGGCTCTGTGCATGACCCAGTCAATGACCACAAGGAAGACAATTGGTGATATCACAAAGCCTTGGCGGACTCCAGTTCTCACATCGAACCAGTCATTTAGACCACCATTATGCCTGACACAATACTGATTGTCTAGTACATGTCCTTAAGGATGTTGATAGCTTTGGGGGAAAATGAAATTGCATAAAGTGAGGAATTCCATTCTAGTGATTGTTTGACTATTATTTTTATTATACAATTATACCTTTTTTTCATCAAGCAGGTTGACCAGAGCTTGGGCACTTGCTGTTGGATCAGCTTTTAGCATATCTGAGGTTACTCTGTCGTCTCCAGGTGCCTTATTCCCTTTAGTCTTTCTAAAAGCCTCTTCTATTTCTCCTTGCACAATGCGCCCATTTGTCATTTCCATTTGAAATCTGGTTCTTTCTATATGTGCTTTGTCTTCGAAGGGGGCGCTGTATCTCAGTGGGAGAGCGTTGGTCTGCTGATCGAGACGCAGCAATTTCGAATCTCATTGCATACACAAGCGTTTTTTCCTTAAGCAAGAAAATTTACCCCTGTTGCTTCACCCGACCCAGGTACAGCCTTGGCTGAAAAATTACTCTGTAATAGACTAGGATCCTATTCTAAGAGTGATGGATACATTTTCTGTCACTGTCCGCTTCATGCTATAGAAACCGGGATAAGCTCCGGGCCTGTGAGCCGAATCGGCTTGAAAGGACTACTTCTTTTTTTTTCCTGCTTATGCCCATCTTCTCACTTGGTCCTCTTCTCTTTTCATCTTTATCTTTCATCACTGTGTTCTTATTAGTGAAGTCACGTTTTAGTGTCTTGATAATTCTGTGCAGTGTTCTTGAATCATTCTTTTCAGCAGCTGTTTGTGCCTCCATTGATAAATTTGTGATGTACTCTTTCTCGTCTTTCCGAACACTTTTCTTCGCTGCCCTTTTTAACTCATTATATTATTTCTTTCCTCCTCTCTCTTCTTCCTCACTGCTTACTAATATTTGCTGCTTTGTTGTTCTTCTCTCTTCAATGAGTTTCCAAGAGTTTGCAGAACTCCATTCTTTTTTCCTTTATCTTAATGCATCTTTGCAGGTGTCAATGAACGCATTGTGTATATTATCCTATACATGTAGCGTTTTGCAATCATCTACTGGTGTGTTCTCCAGAATTTGAAATTTCTTCTGTTATTCCATTACAAATTGAGTTTTTGTAACTGGGTCTCTCAATTTAGTGGAGTCAAAAAGTCTCTGACTTTTTTGAAATTTCTTCTGTTATTCCATTACAAATTGAGTTTTTGTTACTGGGTCTTTCAATTTAGTGGAGTCTTAAAGTCTCTGACTTTTTCTTTTGTTCAGTCTTTTGCGTCTGAGTCGCAGTTTACATACGATTAGATAGTTATCGCTGTCAACATATGCCCCTCTCACTGCTTTAGTGCCACCAATCACTATTCCATTTTCTAGGCACATATTAGCAAAGTGTTGCCCATTGTCATTTTGTTCATCCAGGCCTTCTCTGCCCATACATGCTTCAAAACCTGTGCGGGCACATCTAATTTTAGCATCAAAGTCTCCCATAATAAGAAGTATATCATGTTTTGCTGTTTTTGAAATAACATCTACAAGTTCTCCGTAAAAGTGATCTTTGTCTTCCTCTGCTGCTTGGTCTGTGAGGGCATAGTATTGAATAAGTTTAGTTTTTGTATATATTGAATAGACAAATTATTCATCTTAAGCACGTTTATCTTAAATGAGCTGTAAAGAGAGAAAATACAGTAATTAATATTTTCTGGCAACTTCTCAAAACAATACAATTGGAGATCTTACAAGTAACTTAATTCTTCTTTCATACTTCTAATATATTCAATATGATTAATTATATTCATCATTAAAACTAGCCTGACTCCATGTTCAAGTAAACCAAAAGACCAAATAAAAAAATCAACAGCTTTGATTTGAATTATACGGATTAAACCATCCCCACAAAAGGTTACTCACCTCACCAAACATCTGACTGATTTCAGGAGATGTTATGAAATCTCCTTGACTCCCAAAAACATCCTTATGCATGTAGTATCCCTTTGGGAAAAAAAAAAGAAACAAAACCATATGATTGGAGAATGAACCCACTTAATATACTTCAAACATATTTTGAAAAACAGTCAATTGTAATTTCATTGTACTAACTTTCAAAGAAAAAAAAGTTTATACATAAACTGAGTTGGTCATCAAATTTACAACAGAAAAACACATTTCCACAAAATTTATTCTTAACTCACGATGGTGATACACTCATCAAATGTTGGAGAATCATCGGAATTCTTCAGTGTGGCCAGAGACAATGAGAAATTGCAGCATTATTCAATATCTCTGGACTTATTGTCAGGCGGCTATGGCTGCATTTCAATAACACTGGCAACTTGAGTGATCAACGTAGGAGTGGCAGATGTTATGTCATGATGTCAAGGCAAGATCAAGACATTCAAATAGTTCACCTCCAAAATCAGCTCCAAAGAGCCAAAGTACTGCAAGATTCATACCAAGTAATTCTGACATTAACATTTACTTCACTTTCCTTCCAGTTGTGCATTTTTTCTTCCCATTCTAAATTGCACCAATGAATATTTGTCTGAATAATTAATTCAATCAGTACCAATCAATTATACCACCATTAAGTGTAATTTTGCTTTGTTTTGTATGTTTTTTTTCCTGTTTGTTTGTCTGTCTATCTGTCTCTGTCTCTCTCTCTCCCTCTATCTCTCTCTGTCTTTGTCTTGCTGTCTGTCTGTCTCTCTCTTCCTCTCATACTATCTATAATATGGATGATCTACATTTTGTTTGACTTTATTTATGCACATACAGGTGTTTTATGCACTGCATAACATAGTTGTCCATGATATTCCAGTGAATTGATGTTTTATATCACGACTGTGAAGTTACGAGTGGCAGAAGTAGAGCGAAAGCAGAAGAATGAATGAGTTACTTACTTCTTTCTTTTTTTTTTTTAACTAAGCGAGCGATCAAGAAAAATTTCCATATCACTAGACAAATAAAGTATTCAATTCAATTCAATACAACTTAAATGACTTTATTGTAAGTCTTTGCCTTTCAGTTAAGCTTTTTTAGATAAGCAATGATCACAATAAATCTGAAACGAACAAATGAAAAGAAAAAGTAAGAACTGAGAAAATATAACAGAGAATTGAATTGAACTGAATTGAATGTTTATTGCTATATGTGACAGGTTTCATCGGAAATTGATTTGGTATCGATCAGACTGAAAAAAAAACCAAAAACCGACATTTATGATATCAAAGTTACATCAATAAAATAAAATGGGTAATTATTTGTACAGACTACATAAACTCTCTATCTCTCTCTCTCTTCCATGCATGCACACTAAACCCCACCTCTGTCGTCGACACAAGTTTTTATGCCACTCTACTCACCTCACCAACGTCCAACCAATAGACCACCCTCAAGACACACTCACAACTAAACAAATGCATCATGTATTCTTGTCTGCTGTCACAACAACCTCACCAGAGTTTGGTAAAAGCTGTTGGCATATCTACATATTTTTGTTTTCATGCTCCGGTATCGCTTTTTAGATGGCAAAAGATCAAAAAGTGGGTGTGCTGGATGTTGTGCATCACCGATAATTGTTTTAGCCTTCTTCAAGGATCGAACTTTAAATATGCTCTCAAGAGAGGGGAGGCTGTCATTAATGATCTTTTCACAAGTTTTAATGATTTTGTTTATTTTACTTTTTGAAATTGAGTCTGCATTTCCAAACCAGACTTAGATCAAGAAAGTTAAAACCGATTCAATAATTGATCTATAAAAAAATCCTCAAAACAACAGGAGACATTTGATGGCTCCATGTGCAGGGATAGGCCATGTTATTGCAATCTTCGTCTTTGAATTGTTTGCCACAAGGCCACACTGATTGCACCCATCATAAAACCTCATCATTTGCTTTGAAGCGATGCCATCGGACGTTTATAACAAATCTGAGTTCTTTTGATGAATATTAATAAGTCTGTAAAGCTATGTGTTCTTTTTTTAAATGTAATCTTACAGATGAAGAAAGACCGCCATTACCACCGAGGAAGAATAGTGTTAGCAGTAACAGTGGTAAGTGATAACTTTTGGTTGCTTGTGATTTGAAATTTGATGAATTGCAAATAAAATGAGATGGTGAGCTACAATGTTTAAAATGGGATAATAATAATTGCATGTTATCAATAACATTTTGTACTCTAGATGTTTGAGTCCATCAAAACGACAGCCTTCTTAGTCTTTTTCATATATCTTCTAACTCTGCAAACAAGAAAACAGACAGGATCCTGAAAATCACCACAGTAGTCTTCACTTAACATCCACATCCTTAGGCGACTGAGAAATGTGGATGTTAACTAGGTGTGGGTGAAAGGCGGAGGGCAAGGGAGTGAGGGCAGTAGATGAGAAGTAAAATAACTTTGAACACAAAAGAAATTGCGTATTTACCTATGAATGTGCATAAAGCTCAATTACAGAACGCACAATTCTAAAGAAAAGGCATGGCCAATGTCTTTGTGAGCTGTAAGCAGATTAAAACCTGATTGGCTCACCAACTTACCTGTCAGTTGTTGTACAGTCCAATAAAATTTTTATGACTGATGCGCAATGAAATGAACAAGCAACGTTGCTCCATTCAATATGCTGTGTGTGGGCAAGGCGAGACGGGTTATATTGCTTATCTGTTGTCTGTATATTCTCATAATATGGGTTGTTTGAGGCATGAGACTGTGACAAATGCTTTCTTTTGTTTAGACCAAGAGGTGGCACCATCTTATCACACTGATCAGTGCTTGTAAACTTATAGGCTAATTAATCAATGCCCAGATGATTGGCATTATGCATATCTCGGAGAAAAAACTACAAAATATCCTTACAACAGCCACAATTGAAAGGAAAACAAAGGACTCCAACTGAATGCAAAGAAGACTGAGTGCATGGTAGTCTCAAAACAGCCAGACATGCCTGTATGTAACATTTTACGCAAATGGGAAAGAATAAAACAAATTTGCACCTTTAAAAACTTGCACTTGACAATAATCCCAGATGCCAGATGCGACACAAAAATACAGAAGAGAATCCCTTTGTCTAAAGACACATTCACCAAGATGAAGTCAATCTTTACCAACAGAAATACAACCTCAGCACCAAAATCAACAGCATGAAAGTCCACATATGGTCCATCTTTCTTTACGAGTGTGAATGCTGGACGCTGACAAAAGACCTCGAAAGAAGATTTGAAGCAGCGGAAATGTGGTATATTAGAAGATTTATGAGAATATCATGGACTGAAAAGAAGTCAAACGAAGAAGTAATGGAAATAGCCGGGTACAAAAGATCCCTACTCAAAACCACCAGAAAAAGACAAGTACAATTTTTTAGGCATATAAACAGAGCTGATGGAATAGAAAATCAAATATTGTGCGCAAAGATTTGTGGGACCAAAGGCAGAGGAAGACAACGCACAAAATACACAGACAGTCCGAATAGCTATGCAACGAGGAAAGAATCCCCCAACAATGAACTCATCTGGAGAACTGAGAGGAATGGAAGGCCATGATCGCCGATATCTGCAACAGACCTGGCACATGAAGAAGAAGATGATGTATCATGATGGAGAACTAGATCTGTAGAATGTGGATAGGTTTTGTAGGCTTGCAAACGTGATGACCATGCGTACTTTTCCTTATCATCTGACAAGAAGTAGTAGTAGTAGTCGTAGCAGCATCAGTAGCAGTCGCTGCAGCAGCAGTAATACCAGGAACAGTAACAGCATTTAATCTATATGAAGGAAATTTTGCGAGTTGTACTTATATCGCTTTAGTTATAGTTCTCTATAATTTGTATGTATCTCCTCTTTACTTGTTATTTCATTCCCATTTCACTTCTGTTCACCGTTGGTCGATAGCTCTAAAGCGACGTTTTTGCTTTCAGAAATAAAAGAAAGCTTGTCTCCCTCCCAACAGCTTGGCTTTCATTCGACCGTTAAATCACCAGCCTGTTATCAAAACATGGTTACTATGAGTTGACTCAGCAATCCGCAGTTTGTTCAACGCCCGACTGCAAGCTTAACCGCACCGCCTGTATTGGTTTTCGTCGATTCCCTAGCTCGGTTTGTGCGCTGAAGATACAATTGACTTTATCATAGTCATGATTGACTAAACTTTTTTCGTGTATTGTGGATTTTGAACTTTCCATTAATTTTTCTCCTTAACTCAACCCTTGATACATTCGACTGCTGCTTTATTGGTAAGAAAAATATTGTGCGCAAAGATTTGTGGGACCAAAGGCAGAGGAAGACAACGCACAAAATACACAGACAGTCCGAATAGC
>JAOWAY010025580.1:0-19000 GCA_028565895.1 Goniobranchus geometricus
ACATCTTATCTTTTTTCTTTCTTTTTTTTTTTCCTTTTTTTTTTTTTTTTTTCACTTTCTATGTATATTAAAAAGAATGTGAAATAATTCTACATTTGGTGTCATTTTACTTATGTCTCTTGTCTCTCAGAAATATTTTCATGAAAAGCAGTATACAAAACTGTATGAGTGTTCGCTTCAACAACAAAGGTGATCAGCTCCTAGCTCTACGCCGGAGGGGTTGCCCTGTTTTGTATGATATGAAAACTTTTGATCTCATCAGCAAATTTGATTACAAAACCTATTACAATGCATGCACTTTAAAAAGTGCCTGTTTTGCTGGCCTGCAAGATGAGGTATGTGGTCTGTTTGGGTAGCTATGCAAGAAACCTAATAATCATGTAGTTCAGTGTTACTTCCAGAGAATTATAAATAATTCTAAGTATTGTGCAATTTTTTTCATTTCATTTTCTTAATAAAAGTTCAAAAGTTATGATATTTGTAATGGATATTTATGAAAAAAATGTTTAGAGGAAAATACATTTGATGTTAAAAGAAAGGAGGTAAAATAAGTGTTTGCTCACTTAGGGACATTTTCGGACTGATGGTGTTTTTATTTTTATAAATGATTTATTTCTCAGTGATTTAACTTGGTAACAGACAAAATTGTAACATATTTGTTGTTGTTTTTTGTTATTGGTAGTTGTTTTATGTTATTGACAAAAGTGTTGTTTTTTTTAAAATACCTTCAAGGATTTGAATGCTTTTGCAGAACCCGTATATTTTCTACTAATTGGCATAAGAAAAAGTTGGCTGCTATTGACAGTCAATTGAAATTCTACCACATTATTGTAATTTAATAATATATACTTTCGTCTCAAAACAGTAAAACATGCTTGTATGTAACATTTTATGCAAAGTGGAAATTAAAACAAGTTTGCACCTTTAAATACTTGGGCTTCACAATAACTCCAGACGCCAGATGGGACACAGAAACACAGAAGAGAATCGCTTTGTCTAAAGACACATTCACCAAGATGAAGTCCGTCTTTGCCAACAGGAATATAAGACTCAGTACCAAAATCAACACTATTAAAGGCTTAATATGGTCCATCCTTCTGTACGGATGTGAATGCTGGGTGCTGACAAAAGACCTCAAAAGAAGACTTAAAGCAGCGGAAATTTGTATATTAGAAGAATTATGAGAATGTATGGAATGAAAAGAAGTCAAACGAAGAAGTAATGGAAATTGCCTGGTACAAAAGATCCCAACTCAAAACCATCAGGAGCACATAAACAGAGCTGATGGAATAGAAAAGCAAATATTGTGTAGAAAGATTTGTGCTGCCAAAGGCAGAGGTGGACATCGCACAAAATATATACAGTCGGAATAGCTACGCAAGGAGGAAAGAATCCCCCGATTATGAACTCATCAGGAGAACTGACAACAGAGAGGAATGGAAGGCCATGATTGCCGATGTCTGCAACAGACCTGGCATATGAAGAGAGAGATACTGTACTGCACACTCAAGAGGAACTTAGAAGATATTGAAACTAAAACATGAGAAGAGCATGAAGGAGTTGTAAGAAAGTCAATACATTGACTGTCTTATGAGCAGATGATTGCTCTTCTGAGTGTGGTATGGTCAAATCTAAGACTGAAGCAGTTTCAGCCAGACCTCAAGTTATTCCTAGATGTCATTGTCAAGATATGATATGAACATTCATATTACTGAGGTCACTTTTTAGATTCAATTATGCAAAGCGTCCAAATTCTGCTAATTGCAATGTTTCCTGAAAGAGGATTTGTAATATTTATGCAAATGTAATCTTTTGAACCCTTTCATTTTTATTCTTACAGTATGTGATGTCAGGATCTGATGATTTTTGTGTGTACTTGTGGCGGATTCCCGATTCCTCCATAGAATCTTGTAAGTATTGTTGTATTCGACATTTTACTATTTGACTTTATTAAAAGAATTTCCCGAAAATTTAATTTTTCATCAAGGGGACTGCTGTGGCATGGTGGTATGATACTTGCCAAAGGTTTCATTTTGGCTTCTGAAAAATTTAAATTTAGATTATCTGCTACCTGGTTCAATAGTAGGCAGGATTTGAGTTTCTAGTCCTGCCAGGGATGCATAATAAACTCAAGAGATCCATTGTACAAATTGTGCATGTAGATAACCCTTGCCATATGGGAAGTGTAGAGGAGAAGACTGAAAAGCTAGATCCCCCCATTTCTTCTTTCTCTAATTTTCCATCTCTCCAAGTCCAAAGCTTGGTTGTGTGAGGAAGGGTATCGAACATAAATCTCTTACCAGAAACCATGGAGAGTGTAAAATTTTAAACATGGTGGTGACCCAAAGTGGGGATAAGTAGAAATAGGAAGATAATACAATGTGATTTGGGGAGTAAGAATTGTACTTTTACAGTTGACAGTGTTTCAGTCGATGTTAATAGTTGGATGTAAGATAGCTATCTTTCAATGGGGATGATTTTTCTTTTCTTGGTCCCACTTCCAACAAAGATTGTAATAACAAGACATTTTAATTCCGCTGTGTCAATAAATTTTTCACTTTGTCTCTTATCAGAAAAATGTTATTTCCTTCATAAAGTTTGCTCTTCCAATAACCATGTTAAGCATTTAGTGCAATAGTAAGCCTTCTATTCGAGCATATATGTCTTTGTCATACTACAGTGTATTAGCTTCATGCCTTATTACCATAAGTTAGGGTGCAAGATCAACTGACTTCACATCTTGTACAGGTATAAATAGAAAGCCCAATAAAGATACTTCTGTTATGAGCCAGCATGGAAACAGTCACTCTTGGCCAAAACCAACACACAACTTAAAAATGGATTACAATTTTGTGGATATGTGCCTGCCTGGAAGTGCCCAATTTCTCTTCCATGCCAGCTTGTGGGCATAATCTTTAAGGAGGGAGATAATAGGGTAGGGCTGATATTGTTATGGTTGAGGAAATGGTAATAGCTCCGATCTAGACCTGTAGAGGGGCGTGTAGAAAATCCCTATGACAATTTAAACAAAAAAGACAATTCCCAAATAAAAGGCCCTCTCCTGGTCAGCCACCACACCGACAACATACAAGTGGACTGGATACCACTAAGTGACAGAACTGTTGAATGAGAAGAACCCCATCTTTTCATAAGTGATAGTTTACTTTTATTTAACTTTGTTTATTCAGGTGAGTCTATTTTTGAGTGGTGATCCTTGGAAATTGAGTTATCCACTATTAAATGTAGTTGTTCTATTTGCAATGGATTAAAAAAAGAAATTATTGGTAGTGTACACATAGATGATAGATAAGTTAACCTTGCAAAGATATGCTAAAATCAAGCCCTTTAAAAAGAACCTGTTTGAGTATCTTGTTTTTATTCTTTTGAGGCCAGTTCATTTTTCACTTCTTAGTTTGATGTAGACCCTACTTTGTTTTCTTCCAACAGGTTATAACTCTGAGCCTCACATGATTCTCAAAGGTCATCGCTCGATTGTAAATCAAGTCCGTTACTGCCCATACAATCAAATGATTTTGTCCTCTGGAGTAGAAAAGCTTATTAAGGTAATAATGGATGTATAAGAATCAAAGAGATATCACAGACATCTGGTCTGAATTATTCAAAGACAAAGGAGGAGGTCATTTTTGAGACATGTAAGACATGCCAGTGCTGTAGAGCAAATACACCATCTTGAATCCAATCTTCTTTTCATTCATAAAATGAATCTAGCTTCAATTCTTATCTTTGACACATTCTTCTTATGGATCATTGACTTCAATGTTTATGGCAAAGATAAATTTGTTATCCCACATGTATACAGTCTCATCAACCGTGCATCATTTACGAAGTGTTAATATAGAGTCAATGCAGAAAAAGGAGGTCAGTGACGATCAGGAATGATTTCCCTTCATTGTAATTGTAACACATTTTTGCATTAGCCCATTTGGGCTTTTTATGGATTGATTCACAATGGATTCAGAAAGAGTCCTGAGAAGATGGAAGGGAAGGCAGTGAGGAACATGGTCAGGTAGCTTCAATTAAGGTGATCTAGATTGACAGGGACATTGCAATACTTGGTCTGAGTCAAGATAGAAGAGGTCATGGCAATGAAACATCAAGTTTAGACTGGGAAAATTTGACCCCATTCATTTGCATCATAGTAATATTCAATCCATTATATGTCTGATCTGAAAATGTTTAAAAGATTTTTGTTGTGTTGTTCGATAGATAATATGATTTGTTTACGGAGACAAGTGTGTAAAGTAATATGATTTCAAACACATGATTCTCTATCATTAAGGACAAATTTTACCTCAGGGAAATGTTCTGCTTGTGTGGGTTGGCAGTTTTCACTAAATCAGAAACCCTTGCTTTGAATCTGAGTTGTGCTGGCTTAAATGCAGTTTTGGTATCATTTGTCTTGTTTTTTATGCTTCCTCTTTTTATGCTTGAGTGTAGAATTTCAGTCCCTAGTCCCACCAGAGATAGACAATATCGTCACTGTGCTACGGTTATGGCATTAATCAGACATATGCTAAAATTTGACTTGCATAAAATATCATTGAAAACTGCTGGAGAACAAGAGCTTTCTGATCATTTTACCATTTTCAAAATGCTTTAATAGAGTTTTGTACAAAACTAATAGATTCAAATGGCATAAGTCATCTTCAGACTTATGCCAATCAGCATTTTATTGAATATCTCAGAAGTATAAAATGACTTGTGCCAAAATCAGAACACAGTGAGGATATGTGAAAGAATCGTATCAGGAAGTGAAGGCAATGTAGATATGTACTTTATATTTGCATATATACAGAGTAATCATTTTATAATACAACCCGTGGAGAAAATGGAAAATCCAAGAATTACCTTCAGTCCTATATTAAATGCCGAAAAAGCGCACCATACTGCCCTTCTCACATGTCAACTCTTCAAATTATATTTCCAAAATTTATCTAAAGAATATCAACCTCGATCTAGATTATCCAGATCTAGATATCAGTCTAGATTTTGATTCATCTCATTCATTGTCAGTTCAAGCAATTTCATTTATTATAAACTTTGTCTCCTGGCTTACATTTTAAAATGATCACTCTGTATGTGTTTGGTAATTGCCTTCATTAAGGAAAAATGACTTGGAACAAAAATTTGAAAATTCATAATAAATACAACTGATAATATCTAGATAGAAATTTTGTTTTGCTTTATTTGAAAGGCTTACGTTTAGTAACAATCATCACTTTAACACTTCCGTTCACTGCCTTTTTTTCAATCAGATGTGGACTCCATATGCTCTCCCAGGAAGCACTGGTCGCTTGCATCATTCAAGGCGTTATGGTGACAACGATGAAATGGAACGCAACGCATACAGTCATGAGGAGTACATCCATATGGTACTTCGAGCTGGCAGCTTTTTGTCTCATGACTACAGTAATGGAAATACAGATGAGGAGCCCTGCATGATAGCATTTTTTGACAGTTTGATTCAGAGGGAGGTAGAGCAGAGTGCTGCGGAAAGTGATATGGGCTCAGATAGTGACATGGAGCAACCTTCTGGAAATGTGCATGCACGTGACAATGAACTTGATAGCACTGAGACTAATCTTATGACAGCCTCAAACAGAACATCACGGAATAGACGAAATCAGAGGCTTGCTGATGTTACAAATGAATTACAGGACAGAAGACGGAACAATAGAAATGAAGACATTTCACAGCCTGATCAGGATTCCTCATCTGATAGTGCCAGTGAAGTTGATGAAATTTTAACTGCCATGTACAATAGATATATGCATTCAAGGGACCAAGCACTAGGGGTGTCAGGACCCTCTGGGAAGAAAATTTCCAGTGTCATTGCTCTCAGAAAGTACAAAGATAAATACAGTAAAAACAGCGTTGGCAAAGACAGGGATGAGCCATCAAGGGCAAGTTCTTACTTCAATGGCATTATCTGCCATGAGGATCAGACTAGGAGTATGAGTGTTTTTGCAGATGTCATAGATAACTTTGTAGATAACCTTGTCGCAAGTGATTTCAGTACTAATGAAAGCCTCAGTGATACCAATGATGGAGGTATGTTTGATGAATACCCCACTGTTCTCAACGATCTCTCAAGTGTGGCAGTTCTACCCACAGTGAATCCACCTGGCACGGGAAATGGGCACATGAATTCTTCACCAATTCTGCCACCATTATCACCCCCTGCCCCTGACAGATCCAATAATTTTAAAGGTGTGATTGCTAACTCTAGTCACAATGGTCATGAAAAGAAAGGAGACCTTTACTTTGCACCAGAGTTGAAGGCGTTTTCTTCCCATGTATCCTCAACTGATTCTGATTCAGATGGATCAACAAAAAATGAAATGACATCCAGAGGGAGGTCCTTACGATTTAAGCAGTTCCATTCCCTTAAATGCAGGACAGCCTCAGAATCGATTGAATCAAATTCCTCCAATTTTATTCCTCATAATCATGTAATGAAGCTTCAAAATGCAGGTTCAGCAAGTTTCATCTCAAATTCATCTCAGCCTTCATCATCAGGTAATATCTCATCAAAACAGCTCAATGCAGGCCGGGATCATGCTGCATCCGTCAAAAGTAAAAATGAACTCCAATTTTCTGGAGTTTCCCGTAATTCATTTCCCCTACATCTGCCATCATCATCTTCTTTATCTCATCTTAGTACAAGTCTCGTGAATAAATCCCCTGCAGAGTGTCCAGAAGAAACCATAAAGGAGAAGATACCAGTGATCCCAGTTGAAGATTGTGAGTCAGACAATGCTAGGGACTCAACAATGGACAGGAAAACTCTGGTGACATTTAAGAAAGTAAGAAAGAGCAAAGGGAGGAGATTTCGAAAGCATACACAAAAAGAGTCTTGCTCCTCAAGTGAGGACGAGGAGAGGTAGCCTATAATTTGATTTTTTTTTTTAACCTGCAGGACATACTAAAAAATTAATTTTTAGTACTCCCAGATGAGTTTGGTGCACTTTCTTTATGAGGCTTTTTTTTGTTTTTGCATTAGTAGCAAATGGTGTGAAATATTGCTACAGTTTTGAAACCACAGTGGAACCTTAGTATAACAGGGATGGTAGGACCAGTCTTAAATCCCTGTCATAACCGAGTCCTGTTATAGCTGATATTCAAGGGAAATAATGAAATACTGTAATCAAAATGGCCAAAATCACCATTTTTCTTTATCATGGGTAGTGTCCCTTGCAATGAAAACTGCTCAAAAGGGGAGGTTGACACATTTCCTTGCCTTGTTGAAATCTTTTTTTTTCTTGTTTTGTTTTGTTTCTTTGTTGTTGTTGTTTTTTAAAAGGGTTTTTGGGGAGGTTTTCTGTTTTGGTTTTATTTTTTGGTTTGTGTTTTTGTTTTGGGTTGTTGTTTTTTGGTTTGTGTTTTTGTTTTGTTTTTTTGTTGGGTTTTGGGGTTTTGTTTTGGTTTTCTTTATTACTATTATTATTAGTTAAAGTAAAAGTAAAAAATAGAGGCACAAGTTGGAACCAGTTGGTTTCAGGCTATGCCCTCAACCAAAGGGCATTATCCCTCCTTGGCCATTAAAATGCAACCTTTTCTTTATGATTTTGAAAAAATGTCCTTAATTGTTGTTTGTTTTTACCTTCCTCTATTTAGCTTTTGAGATTTGTCAGTTGTTGCAAATAGCCACTAGAGCCAGCCTGTTGTAACAGATACATTTTGATTGTGTCTAAAGCCTCCAGAGTCTGTTTGCTTGTTACAGATACAGGCGGGAGCGTAATGCTCTCATCTTTCCTCTTCCATTTGGGACAACTGTGCATCTGTGTCATCTTGCAACACTGCTGTTATTATTTCCTCATCTGTCAGTTGGGTGGAGGTGATAATGTCCTTGTCACAATCCAGTAATTCTTCTGCAGTGTTTGGCACATCGTCAACATTGTGTCTTAGCTGCTTCAATAAGTGACCCACTTCATTCTTTTCTTGCTCATCAAATGTGCTTGTTTCTTCATTTGAAGGCAAGTCCTTGCAGACGCTGCATGTCTGAAACGTTTAGCAATGGTTTCTGGCTTGAGATCATCCCATGCAGCAGCAGCATCAAGCATTGCATCCAAAATATTCATGCTGAGATGAAATTTAGCATCTCCCCCCGCATCAATATTTGCAACTACTTTTTTCAGTACTCTGCGTCTGTAATGCACTTTGAGCAACTGTATAATGCCTTGTCGCATGGCTGAAGGACACTAATTGTATTTGGAGGCAGAAAAATTAGTCGGATGGATTTCAAGTCTTTGATATCTGGATGGGCCGGGCAATTGTCAATGATCAAAGCTATGCCTCTGCCTTGTGAAAGAAACTTCCTATCCAGCTGTCTCACCCACCCTTCAAAAATCGTCGATGTCATCCATGCCTTTGAATTCCATTTCTAGGTGGTTGGCAGTGTCCATATATTCTTCAAACATTGAGGCTTCTCAAACTTTCCAATAGTTAAAAGCGGAAGTTTTTCAGTGCCAGTCATATTGGCAGCAACAAGCAGCGTCACCCTGTCTTTCGGCGCTTGTACTCCACTTGTTTTTTTTTCCCTTTCTGTGCCAGTGTTCGTGTTGGTAATGTAAACACTTGAAAAAAAGACCAGTTTCGTCTAGGTTGAAAATGTCAGTCGACTCATTCTCTTTCAACACATCTCTTAAAACTGAATGTTTCCAATCATCAGCTGCTTTGCGTGATATTGACGCAGATTAGCCACACACTGCTTTCCTGAGAATTCCATGTCGCGACTTATATCGCCATATGACTTATTATTGAGCAGGTGGTATTTTAACCTTTAATCTGCCATATTATTGAAATAAAGACTGCTTTGTTTCCTTGACTTATTCTTTTTTTTTTTACGTGAAAAATAAATACTTTTTTTTTTCAAATTAGGACTGTGGTTTTATTTATTTGTTGAATGAAATGAAACTTGGACACTTTGTAGCTGAATGGATGAAGTTCAAAAATATGAAAAGAAAAAAAAAATGTCAAAGGTCATTGACCTTGATAATTTGACCTTGACCTTGGAAATGTAGCAAAATAATCAGGATTCATACCTTTATTGAGCACCAGTTGTGTGGTACACATCAAAACAGCCTTTTCAAATGCCTTTGTTGCATGCAGAACACATATAGATGGTCTGGACTGGCTTTCCTGGACTGGCGCTGGTCCGACGTCCAAGGGCGTTATAATGGACATACTTTCGCTGTCCCCTCTTGGTCTCCATTTTCAGCATTTCATGTGGAATGGGGCATTTCAAGCTTGGTCACCTAATCCTTTTTCTTGATGAGAAGTTCCCAGCCAGCTCTTCATAACCGAAATATTGAACTCATGGTGGTCAGTGGCTTTTGACGAGGACCAACTTCGGTGTTGAGGTACAGGACGTACGCATTGATGAGGCTTACATCAAGGCAAAACCAGAAAATGTACTTCCACCACTTGAAGCATTTGTTTGAAATCCCATAATATGACCTCAATTGGTCATTTTTACCCACCCCATAAAATTGCTGGCATATTCTGCATTAACAGTTGGCCTGCTATATTCCACAGAGGTGTTGGGTCCTGAATTGCGTGAGGCTATAGTGTCTTCTGACGTATGAGCCGTGGTCAAAACGGTGATCTTTCATCGATCGAACCAGACAATGGTTTGCACATTGTCCTTTACCATGCGTAATGTGTCACCTGATTTTTTAACACATTTAGGATCTTTTATAGGCGGTGGAAGGCCTTTTCTGTTGGCTATAGGTTTCACAATCATATTCCAGGAGGAAGTGGACGAGGAGCAAGCTTGTAAAATAATTGTCCATATATAGATGACATGATGTTTGTGAAGGTAGGGTTCCACAACTTACTTCACAACTCTTTCTCCAAGGCCACCTGCTGCATCTCCTAAGTCATTGTGTTTTCCTGTGTAGACTGACATGTTCATCCTATAGTAAGTTTTTGAATCACAAATAGCCCACACTTTTAGTCCCCATTTTGTTGGTTTGGCAGGCAAATATTGTTGAAACGCAAACCGGCCCTTGAAGGCTATCATGGCCTCATCGACAGCCATGCTTTTACCTAGTTCATATTGAGCTGGCCATGTGTGTTGAACTAGATCTAGAATAGTCCTAACTTTGTGTAAAGGATCATGCCGAAGTTCATTGCGCGCAAGATTTTGTGAGCTATCATTTAGGTGAAAATTTGCCGCAAGGTCTTCATACAGACACCCAGTCATTGTATTAGACACGAAAGATTGTTTGAAAACATCCTCCCCCCCAATACATATCATATCTAAGAAGTTTACAAATGCCCATATAGATATGTAGGCCTTTATTTCTTCACAACTAGTGTTTTCAAATGTCGAAGTGGACGTTGGCTGAGTGGGTGTCGGCAGACGCACAGTTTGTGTTACACGCTGGGCTGCATAGAGGTTTGTTTGCACTGACATTTCAGTGAAAAAAGTTTGTTATGAGCTGAAAGAAATAGTCAATTGGTCTGGCATCGAAGTCAAGTCCATGTGATGGACCAGTAAATGAATCAAAGGCATGCACGTTACTACCTGCATGTTAATAATCCCTTCTCCAACCATCGTTATTGTCACCTGCATCTCCAATGTTCCCCTCATAATCAATAGATTGGTCACTAGATTGATCAATAGATGATTGGTCATTAGATGGATCAATAGAAGGCCCATCATCACTGAAGAACGTCTGCTTGATAATCATTATCCCCACTTATTGAAATATCTGATTGGGTTTCATCATCATCAAACGTTGGAACATGAAAATGCTCAAACAAATTCGTTTCTTGGTTGTCCATTTTTGACAGCTGAGAAAATGGTCTATAATAATGTCACTGACCCCATTCAATATAAAACTACTCCCATATTCATATCTCACAACCATAGAGAGTTCCATGAAGTGATTCCAGTCATTGGCAGTCTATAAGCGTCTCAATGCAAACCAGCGGTACACCAGCAGCTTGGGAAAACGGGCACCAGCGGTATGGCATATTAAAGCTTAAAGCTTGATAAGCAGAATATGTTGACACATCAATTCTGTAAGTATTCTTTGTGATGATGTTATTCATCAATGAAAATGATTGCTCTACCCCAGGACCAGAGAAGAGACAAATAGATGCTTTCACCAGGGGAGAAATTGATGGCAATGAAATTAAGATCTTTGACCACCAGATGTCAAGCCTGTCTGACTGGGGCGAATAGGGAGGTACATCTTGAGATAAATGGTATTTCTTGGTGTCTTCTCCAATGGATTTCTCCTGTGCCTTTGAGATGACAGATGGAAAAAAGGTTATGAGATTTTCTCCTTCTGTGCTATGGAATGTCCATGCGCTAAAGGGTCTAAAGAAGAGAGGGCTTGCAAAAAGGTGTTTTTAACAGTTAACAGGCAATTTGTCTTGGAGATATTTTCCACAAGCATTAGCAATGTGGGCTGATTTCAATCTGAGCAGAAATTCATCTCTTTCTTGCTTTCCCTGTTGTTCCAAGCTGCCCCAGACTTCATCACCAACAAAAATAGAATGAAGTGGGCAATGCAAAATTGTGTCTGTAATGTCCATGGAGGTTAAAGATTTGTCATTGAGGTGTTCAATCTTGCCAAGAAAAATCTCAGGGTTTCAATAATCTTGTCATGGAGTTTATGAACCATGGGGCACTTCTGTTCAAAAAGTAACACAAATGACTGGAACATAGGCATGATTGCCCTGATTCAGTTCATGTTGGAGAAGAACCTCTGTCGCTGGTAAAACATTTTTGTTATAATTCTTATTTTTCTTTCTTTTCCTGCCGGGTGCCTTTTGATTGCAGTCGAGCTGACTTGATTTTCTCTCTACTGTTCTTGCAATAGTTCTTCAGAATGCTAACTGTCAAATCATGATAGAGAAGCTGATCTTCTTTTGACAGAAAGGCAAAGTTGAAAAGAGTCAACTGTCTAACAAGCTCATGTAACCTATTTGCTGTGCCATATAAAGAGAGCCATCTATGTGACACTCTCCCAAGTGTTTGTAAGTAAGAGAGACCCAGACTTTCTGAAATCAATTTTAACTCCTCTGTCAAATCAGCACTGAAATGAAAGTCATTGTAGATGTCATCAATCAGTCGTGGCAGAAAGTGATCTTTGTCAAAGACATCAGAAAGTGTTTTCACTGCATTGCGAATGGTATAACCACCTATGTCGACAAGGTGAGGGGTATTTTCCTTTAGTTTGACTTGCATACCATTATGATGTCCCCGCATGTATGCTGCTGAATTGCTCAATATAGATATGAGATTTGACAAGTGAACACCATCAGACTGAAGCTGGCCTATAACGGTTTCATACACAGTGTCAGCATTGACCGTTGTCATTTGCAGTGAACAGCAGAGGTCTGTGATTGACTCCCCTTTCTCCTCATTGAAACAACACACAAGAATATTGAGAACCCTTTTCTTGCTTGTTTTAGAGGTGGATTCATCAATATTAAAGGAAAAAGGATGGGTTCGCATCTGATTGAGGTCTCTTTCTATGAGTTAAGTGAACTTGAACTTATATTTAGCACTTGTACGTTCAAGTTTCAGTTCGTTGAGTGCCTTTGGATCTTCAGCTAACTCCTGAACAAGAGAAACTAAAGATTGGGCGAGTGAAAGAGGAAGATCATGTTCTGCGATGAAGGAACACAGAAGAGCTTCTTGGTGGGATTTCCTATCTGATAGGCTGACGGGGACTGGATCTGGCTTAACTGGTAAAGGAGTGTGAATTTTGTTAAAGAAATTTGTGATGGATTGAGATGAACCACAGGGAAGGCTAATCTTTGTCTTTGCTGACTCTTCAGTGTATCTTTCAAGACTCTTTGTAGCCATCATGGCAGTGGGTAAGGACTGGGTATGCTTAAGAGCTTTTCTACATTTTATTTGAGATTTTTTTTTCCGAATGGCTAATTATGGATTTCTTACCATTTGAGGAATAGTTTATCTTGTCCTTACACGTTACACTGTATGCAAAACCTGCATCATGAAGTTTGCGAATGTAGTCTGAGAAGTAATCTCCTCTGTCATCTTTTCCATCTCGCCAAGCCCACACAAATTTGTTTTTCACGCTTTTATCAATGTCTCAAACATTCCAACTGCCATCACGTTGCACAAACCTCTCATCCATGGTTCACAGATATCTAGATCCTGTCTAGTCTAGATCGATTATGTAGCCCACCGTAAGTCACAGGGTCCGTAAGTCTAGATTAGATCTAGATTTTCCAAGATCTAGAGTCTAGATCTAGATGAGGTCTATAGAGACAGAGATTTAGGCCTGGCAAGATTCAACAGAATATTAAATACAGATTAAGAAATAATTAGTGTAGGTCTAACCTAGATCCTTTGAAAATACTGTGGAATATTATCCAATTATCTGGGACATTCGCATCAATCACGTTCCAGCTGCATACGATAGTTATCAATAGGCCTCTTGGCTCAAAAGCGCGGACCCCATGGAAAGGCTTAGGTAGCAATCCTTAATTCTAATTGCATGAACTCTGTGAACCGGATGCTTTTCATTTTCCTTATATTAGGCCTACGCTTTGTCCAGCCAGGCCTGGTTAGGACATCGAGAAACTCTTCTGTAAGCATTGGGCCTATCAATAGCCACATAGACTTTGTATGCCCAGCCTCGATGTTGACGTTTGCCACCGGATACATAGAAGTGAAGGAATCAACCGCTCTTCCTCCGTACACTTCGTATTTTTTTCTTTTTCCCTCTTTTTCCATATCAAACAGACTGACGGTCTAGGTTTCCGTAAATCTGAGCTCTGGTGCCAGGTCTTCCTTCTTCTACCAAGCCAGGATTTACGGAGCCACAAAAATTTACGGATGTCCGTAATTTTACGGAAAATCTGCAATCCTGCTACATACTTATCGATATCAAAATTTCCTTCTTTTTGTGATAACAAAAAAACCTGTCAATTGATACACCGATGGTGCAGACCATTGAGCACGAGAGTTGCGATGAGTCATATTTGTTATGGTCAGCTGGGCGATTTTCTAAAAAGTTCAAAAGAATGGGTTGAAATCTGATTCAAGACATGCAATCAGCCAGCTCAAATGAACATAGCAACTGAGCAGAAATTTTACATTGTCAAAGACGATTTTTTTTTTTATCTTTATTGAAATGAAAAGTGTACATAATCCCATTGTCAGGATATCACCATTTGAATTTACTTTTCCTTTTACATGTGTTCTATACGCTCACAAAACAGATGACGTTACTCTCCATAAAAACTACATCTTTCTTTCCCAGTAAACAGCATGAATACCAATTTTTTTTTTCTTTTAATAAGGAAAATGTTGGTGGCAACAATATCCTGATGCTTGAACTCTTCAAGAGATAAAGACTCATTTTCACAACCTATATTACTGTAATCACATACATATAAATAAACTAGAAATCGGCTTAGCACCAAAATCAGGGGTGACCTCTACTCTCTGTGCAGCAAGGACCATTAAGGGGGATCCTCTAGGGTGCCTACATAGAGGGGCCTTTTTAATGGTGGTTGTTTTGTGGGAGCCCTAAAGATATCTAATAGCCCACTTACGTTGGTGTGAACAAAAACTGATCAATGATCAAATCTCTTCCTTTTGAATGGTTGAAGTAGACAAACAGACTCCAATGAATCACCCAAGTCCTTTGCTGAAGAGTCATCAAGTCAGACTGAAAAGTCTATTGGAAGAAGAGGGGACAAAAATAATAAAATGGAAACTTCCAATGTCATGGTAAAATTATAAAACCTGAATAACAATAAGAGTTCTCTTTAAGAAAAAAAAAATTATATATTCAAGTTTTAGAAATATTAATCTATTTTTGTGCAATGAATTTGAATGTTTGGAAGGCAAGACAGATCACAGATGAAAACAGTTCACTGAACTTCACATATCAAAATTATGCCTTCAGTCTCTTTGTGAAAGAAAAGCATTCAAAAATAACTCAGCTAACATCCCCTGATACCTTGGAAACATTTCAATTCTATTGCTGTGAAGAAAACATGCCGCGGCGACATAAAAAAGTGAATTAAAATGACTTACGTTATTGTCAATGAGATCTTTTACTTTGTTCAAGTCTTCCAATGCATAATCCCAATTCTGCATCAAAATCTCAGATGCCAGCTTTCCCCACAATGCACTTAAAAGATTTGGATCATTGGGCGGAGTCTGAAAAATCAAAATGATACCAAACATCACCTTTACAAAATGCATTACTATATAGGATCTAAAATCATCATGTAGGCCATATTTTAATAGCCTTTTATAACAGCTTGACAACAGTTATAAATAAAATGCTATATCTTAATTTAAGAGTAGTTTAATTACATAAAGTAAATCTAAGAGTAGTTTAAGTACAAAAAAACTCCATTCCAAAGATACCAAAACAGAAAGTCAGTTATGAATTAGAAATAATAAGCTGACAATAGTCTCGGCTATTTGGTCTTGAGCCCAAACAAGCACTCTCAATTCTTTTTAGCAATTTCACCAATAAGAACAGCTACTCAAAGACACTGCAATAAAATGTACTACCAACACAGTGTGACATTTTTCACACTTACCAAAACTGTGACAAAATACAGATATTCTGCTGCTCCAGAATAATTACCACATTCATATTGAAACTTGGCATTGTCATACAAAATGTTGATCATCTCATGGGTCAACTGTGGTAAGAATAAAACTGCAGGTTAAGTCTTTATTATTTTATTTTGTGTGTGTGTGTGTGTGTGTGTGTGTGTGTGTGTGTGCGAAAAGCTAAGTACTTCCAGTGGACAGACATTACGATAAGACAATAATAAATGTCCACTATATATAAAAAGTATACAATAGTTGCCACCCAGAAATTTCAAAATCGGAGGAAAATTAGCATGACGGCACTAAAATAGCAATTGGCAAAAAAATTACAAAAGTTGCATGATAAAAGCTAAAAGTAACAACAGATATAATGAATAATAATGGAGGAGTCCCTAAATTAGTGGCATTTATGGAACAATGAGTGTAAAAAAAATGCCTGGACTTGGTATTAAATCAAATGACCATGAAGATCTAGATCTCTCTATATATATACCAAATAAATAAATCCAATCTTTTTCCATCCAAACCTGATTCCATTTGTTCTTGGGGGAGGCATCAATTTCTCTGGAGTTTCCTCCACTTTTAATTATCACTCTTTGCAACGTTTTGGAAAAAAAGAAAGCACAAGATAATGCTGGATTTCAGAATTATGGCCAGATTTATTTTTCAACCTACATTTATCTGGCTCAATTCCAAGTAGATGTTAAAAGTAAGCTAGAAAAAGGAGCAGGGTGTGTGAGCGAGTTTTGTGGAGTTCGGTACTCTGTGATATGACCATGTTGGGGCCCCCTGCCAACCTGCTACAAAAGCAGAACAAAGCATGTGTGGATATTTCAGGACTGGACCCATCGCTTTCATTACCTTATTCTTCACATTTGGTTTGCTCTTGTTTGGTGGTTCAGTACAAGTGCTCTTGCGGAAGTCTCTGGGTATATTGAAATACACTGTGCTGTTAGGTGGACTGTGCACATAAGCTGACTACAATGAATGAACTTATTTTTTTTTAAATGGCTGTTCATCTCACCAATTCATTCTCATTCTCTTATTTAACAGCCAATCTAATGCAAATCGACAAAACCCAGGGAGCCCAGTCTCTCAAAACTGACCAAACACAGCAAGTTAAGGAAAGTCTCCTAATTCAGCGCCACCATATTGGTGAGATATGCATCCTTGATCAAATGACTCAGCTGTTTTGTAACAGTAATAAAGAAATGAAAGACTTAAAAGACATGTCAGTGCCCTGTTGGCATATCTTTGCAATATAAACATCTAGCTGCCTGGTTGATAAAGCCGTGCCTTTTTGTTAACGGCCTACTCAGCTGGACAGTGATCCCTGTAAATGTTTTGTCCGTGGGGACAGAAAGGCACCTTTGCATCTAGCAGGTAAGCGTACACCACTATCGACGCCTATTTAAAGTTGAAATGTTGAACTTAATCGTGAAAACACAAAATGCATTAGATGGGAGGTTTATAAGCAAATAAACTCTACTTTGTCAAATCAGAAATTGAGGCTGTTATCCAAGGTCATGTTGTTAACCAGGCCGGAGCATGTCGTTGAAGAGACAATTTGTATAGGCAAAAACTGCTGTCTGGAAAAAGTGCGTTAGTTGGACAAGGCATGTTTTATAGCTTTACTAAGTGTATTCTGTAGGTTTTGTCTCCAGGGTATTGTTTTTGTTGTTTGTTTTGTGAGTGGGGGGTGGGTGGGAGGCTGCTTTCCTTTTTGTAGGTGATGGTTGTTTTCCTTTTCTCAAGTGTCTCTTTGTGTCACCATTCTCTAAGAAGCAAAGCTAGCTTACCCCGTAGTCTTTTGACAACAAGTCATACAGTTGTCGTCCATCCCTGAAAATTGGGAGAAGGGAGACAATCAAGAATTTCAAATATCATCATGAGCAAAATAAATTTGAGACAAAAGAGATCAAATAAAGCAAAAACAAACGTAACTTCCCTTTTTGCCTGCTTTCAATTTCACATAATTTGAATCAAAGGAAGAATAAATGGCTAACTGCTACGACTTTGACCAGTTTCAATCAACGCAGCATAATTATGATTGAATGGCATGCATCTGCGATTTCTAAGTCTCAGTTATGTTCATAATATAAATATGAATGAAAACCATTCGAGTTTCCCTTAAAATATTCATCAATAAAAGATGGGGACCTCTATATTATCAATAAAAGTCTTTCCTTTCAATTGAAACCTTTTCCCCTGTTGCTTTCGAATACAGTATAATCCACTTATAAGGAAATCAACTTTATTGACGTTTTCAAATATCATATATTTTCAAATCATGCAATTTTTTCTTCAGTATCTTTAGTTAACAGTTCTTCTTAGATGGGCTTTTTCGGCCTTCACCTTATCAACCAGCTTCTTAAGTATACACATAAACATAGATGGGGAAAAATAAGGTTTAAAGATAAAGATTTTGTTTACATAGCGCTCTCCACCGATCTACAAACAATCTCAAAGCCCTTTACAATACTTTATCCTCTAGCACCCAGACCCCTTGGGGAGTGTAAAAAGAAGTGTAGCACATTCACTGCAACAAAACCAGCCTATTGCCAGGTAGGTACTCATCTAACACCTGAGTCGAGTGAAGCAATTGGGGTAAATTTTCTTGCTTAAAGAAAAAAACTAGCTGCCACTGGTGGGAATCAAACCCGCGACCGCCCATTCCCAAAGCCTTAACCATTCTGCCAAATGGGCCTCAAGACACTGATGGGCAATTCCTCTTCTAGTCCATGTATTGACGTAGGTCTACATCTACACATAAGACCTTGGCACAGTGCAGTGCATCATACACGTGTCCTTCTTGAGCTGTTGAAACCAGCTCCCTTTCTTCACTTTCCTTACTGTGGATCCCCCCCCCCCTCCATGTTCTTTCTCTTTGGTTTTGTATTTCTATACTTATATATCGACATCAGATCCACTTCCAAAAGCAGGTAGTTAGAAGTGGATAATACTGTAGCAAAAATAATAAACATGGCTCAAAATAACAGTTTAATTGAACTTCCTACAATCCCCAAAGAACACTATAGAAATCAAATGATATTTTGTTTACAATTACCTTGATGCCTGAATTTGACGAGTCACCTCTTGAGTCTCAAAGATTTCTGTAACAGTGGTCGCCTTTGCTTGTAAATCCCTTAACTGTGCAACAACTTCCAAACGTTTGTCTTTCAGGGCTAAAGTGAATGAACAAACAGGAAAAGAATGATCAATCATCCATGTTGGAGGTGTTGCACTGAATTAAACACATCATCATGTAGAGTAAAAATTACAAAACAACTAAGATATCAGTTCCCTAAAAGATACCTTTACAAAAATAATAATAATAAATTGTAAGTCTACACGCAAAAATGCAGTTTTTTATACTGAGTTGACCAGTTCGTAAATACGTTACATTTG
>JAOWAY010025581.1:0-12299 GCA_028565895.1 Goniobranchus geometricus
AGCCAATCTGTTCTTTATTTGTTGGGTTTGATTTGAAGGATCCAACCAATTCATTCACTATTTGTTGGGTTTGATTTGAAGCATCCAACCAATTCATTTATAATTAGTTAGGTTTGATGTATCTGACAAGTTAATTCATAATTTTTTTGGTTGAAGTATCAACCAATTTATTCATAATTTGTTGGGTTCGCAGTATCTAACGAATCCATTCATACTTTGTTGGGTTTGAATTATCCAAGCAATTCATTTATGACATGTTGGGTTTGAAGCATCCTACCAATTCATTTATAATATGTTGGGTTTATAGCATCCAACCGATTCATCTATAACATGTTGGGTTTGAAGTATCCAACCAATTCATTTACAATATGTTGGGTTTGAATTATCCAAGCAATTCATTCATAATTTGCTGGGTTTGAAGTATCCAACCAATTCATTTATAATATGTTGGGTTTGTGGTATCCAACCAATTCATTTATAATATTTGGGGTTTGTAGTATCGAACCAATTCATTCATAATTTGTTGGGTTTGAAGTATCCAAGCAATTCATTCATAATTTGCTGGTTTTAACATATCCAACCAATTCATTCATAATTTACTGGGTTTGAAGTATCCAACCAATTCATTTATAATGTGTTGGGTTTGAAGTATCAAACCAATTCATTTATTATAATATATTGGGTTTGAAGTGCCTAATCAATTCATTTATAACATCATGGATTTGAAATATCCAACCAATTCATTTATAATATGTTAGATTCAAAGTGTCTAAACAATCCAACAAAATAGAAAAAAATAGACAAATATGAAAACTATTTATTGGTACCCTTTAACTTGAACAGCAATGCTGTCAAATTAAAATCAAATAAAACAAATGATTTTCTTATATCGGTTTTCAGGTATATAGTGAATGGATTTCTACACTGTGACAATTATTGATTGAGAATGATAGAAATGGGCTCATTTTTATTTTTCTTCAAGTTAACATATACATATATCTTTTAGTTCGTTTAGTCCTTGGGAAAGGCTATTTACACACGTTGCCTCAACCCACTTCGATGTTATTGAGTACTAGACAACAGGCAGAGGAAGATCTTGTCAGGATGCTAGAGCAAGTGCGCCTGTAAGATGGCAGCATCTCTGAATACCCCATAAAGAGTTGACAAGGAATTTGATTTGAAAAAGGCCTGTCAGGAAAAAATTGTAAAATGCTTTGAGCACATAGTGGATACAGTACTTTAACTTTTGGTAAAGAAAATTAAATTCAATTACGTTATATTGTCCATTAGACAATATTAAAAGCATACAACATGCTTGCAAGAAATACTTTTCCGTCCATGGAAAGAACTCATCAGTCATCCAGGATAGAGATCAGTGGAAGGCTGTTATTTCTGGCCTATACCCTGAGATGGGGGGGTTGGCGCAAGGGAAGAAGAAGACATAGAGAAGAGACAGATCAGACAGAAATAGAGAGGGAGAGGCAAAAAGAGAAACAGACAGAGACAGATTGTGTTGGAAGGAATGGAAGGAGAAAGAATTAGTTCTTAATAAAGCAGTTTTCTTTGTTTTAATAGTATTTATGGTTGAGAAACATACACAAGCCTGGTTGGGGGGGGGACAACTGACAAAAAAAATTGTCTATGCATAATTTATAGATATACAACATATTATTTATCTTAAGAATGAGATAACTTTTCTCCTCAATACCCTTTTCTGAACAGGCCATACATCATTTCCATAAATTTAATCCAGTTTCATGTAACTCGATAGCAAAAGAAAAATTGGCATTTCAGGACCTATTTTTCCACTAAAACAAAAATAATTATTTAACCATAAAGAATTAAAAATACTTTGACAAAAGAATGAAGAAAAATAAACCTTTCTTAAGGATGTGGTTTGGATCACAAAGTGATAATACTTAAAAATACTGAGTGGGCAATACAAATACAATGAAACAACTGTTAATGTACTAATATTAATATACACCAATGATGAATAAAAAAAAACCAGGCGAGTTCCAAATCTTTCTACACAGACATTTTTTGTCTTTAAAAAAAAAAAAGCTTATTATTACCACCAATGCTTGGCACATTAACATGATAATTGTACCTGTACTTTTTTGACACAGACTCAAAATAGGATTTACTTGGTAGGAAATATTATAATATATTCATTCTTCCCCAGTACATGGAAGGGCGGTCACATTTAAGTAAGTATGAACACTTTGAATACACATTTATCAGGCCTTTGGCCCGTGATGAAAAATTGTTGGAGAGCTCACCTGAAATCAATTTGATTACGAAGAGGTTAACTGGTTATATTGTATGGGGAACACTTGTTTTTTGTTGTTGCTTTTTCCTCTAAATGAACATTTGCAAGTTCTTAATTAGAGTATGAAAAAACAGAGTCATTTTCCTGTGACCTAAAGGAAATTATGCTGACACAAAAACATGTATGTATAGTATTAGTAAGGAAAAGGATCACAGACAAATGTGTCAAAATGTTAACAGGGAAGACATGGCAAAAGTGCTTCTCAACCGCCTGCTCGTAGAACAAAATGAGAGAACTAAAGCAAAAGACACTTTTCTGTTTAAATGATAAAACTATAAAGACTGATCAAGCTTCATTGATTCATTGCAATTTCAAGAGTAACACTCTTGCTTATGATTGTTCTGAAATAATTTTGTCAATACTAAATGTCATGAACAGAATAAAAAAGGAAGAGATTTTTGCTTTTTTTTTTTTAAACATAAAAGAGCTCTTCTCCAGCTGAAAATAGCAACCTCAGAAATCTGATGATATATTTCTAATCATGATCTTTATCGTTGTAGATTTGATTGAGTTTTCAAATGTCACAGCTTCAAGAAAGTGTATCACATAAGGAGTTTGAATGTGAAAATCTGAATGCCCTAGAGTTACTTTCTTTGTGTGTTTATACATGAACAGCCTGTTACCTCAGGCTGCGTCCATCCAATGTTGGATATAAATATGCCCATGATATTCTCTGTGGATATGACTTTTCATTTCACAATAAAATTCAATCAGAACCCCTAAAATATATATGTTATATACTGTATATCATATTTAGAGCTATGTATTTTGATGATTTATTGATTGAGATTGTGCTTGACAAAAGGGCAAGTGGGAAATGGCTGTGTGGAATTCAAAGCTACATTCCAAACAAAAAGAATACAATATACTATTTGACACCAATGCTCATAACAAAAATCTTCTTGCAAACATCAAGAAACTTCGTTTACGTCTTTGAATTCAATAATCTGCTGCCTGATCAACTCATGCATCTCTGCAAATGTGTTGACTTTCAGAATAGACCAGGTGACAATCTCTGCCATAGAAATATTAGTCATCGGTCGGAAGGCATCACCAGGATCAACTTCACCACTTAATTCTAAATCATTGAAAGGGTTTATGCGCTGCTTAGGAACAGACAAAGTTGAAACTTTTGAACTGGAGCCTGATGAATTTGCATCTCCATCATAATCATCACTATACATCCGGCCCAATATCTGGCTATCTCTGTCAGCTGCCTGTACCAAATTTGCTTCTGCATTGGACCTGGCTTCTTCCAATTTTGACTCAAGTTCAGAGACCATCAGCTTTACATACTCATAACCAGCACATGACAATGCTTTCATCCATGACTCCATTGATTCTTGCGAATGAGAACTTAAGCAATATGTCCTTGTGCTGGAAGATCCAAAGTTTATCATAAACATAAAATTGTCAGAATCTTCAGCTAATTCTATGGTGCAGCCTTCGAGGACGATAACTCCAAGAGGTTCTTTTTCTCCCTTTTTTTCATAGTAGAACAGCAAATTGCCCTTTAGAACGAACCATCGTTTCTGAAAGCCTTTGTTCATCTCTCCCTTTTTGTGAAGATAACCTTCCTTGTCTGCTGGGGCTCCAGAAAGAGCAAAGTGGATCAAACCCTTTTCATTGAGGATCTTCATGATACAAAAATGATAAGGCAGACTGGGGGCATTTGCACTTTCATCGGTTGATATGTAACCAAGAACTCAATCTGAGGAAGAAAAATTCATTACACTTGAGCACTGTCATCTTTTTATAAAGAAAAAATGTATGTTTAATAAAGGCTTTTTTAAGAGACTGCTTACAAAGAACCCTCATGATACCTATCCAAGTTGCATTTCATTATCATCAGCTATTTTTATCGGTGATTTTATCGGTGTGATGTCATGTAGTTTTATAAAAATTACATGCATATATATCATTTACAATCAAGTTATTAAATCATCATCTATCATGTAAATATCAAAGAATAGTACATATAAAAAGCATATCATCACAAAAAGTCATGAATTGCTCATTTTTTGGAATTCAATATAAACATTTTAAGCCAAGATTTTTTAAAATCATCTTAAATATTTTTCAAGTATATATGGAGAGAAAGAAAAACTTGTATTCATTGGCAGATGAAGTAGGCTCCTCGGTATATATATCTTGTAAAATTATACCAATATATGTCTTTAAATATAATGAAGACTCAAAACCCAGAGAGTGAAATTCTAGATGCAATGTGCATACAGAGTCAAGGCAAGTTTGGAGTGAGAATGGAATGCCTTGAAAATCTGGACTTTACAGATGATATTGCCCTCCTCATTCAAAACACATGTGACATGCAGGGTAAATACAAACAAACTGGCTGAGATGTGAGATGGCAAGGAAGGTGGGTCTTCAAATTAGTTATGAGAAGACAAAGGTTATGAAGACCGTGATGATAGTGTTGAGGGTATCATTCTTGGAATGGAAGAAAGAGATGAAGTAAACCAGTTCACACACTTAACAAGGTTGGATGCATTGAAAGAGGAGGAGATCACAAAGGAGTTGAATACAAAAATTGCAAAGGCACCTTTGGCCTTTAAGACATTCAACAAGGTGCGGTCATCCAAACTCATCTCATTCAAATTAGCATACACATTCATTTTTATTATAAGCCATACAATTTTCATACTTATAGCCCTATTAAAAAAATGGATTTATGTGACAGTATTTTCCAGATAAAAGTCATCGGATTGAAGCAAGACAGACTAAAGCTACCACCATTCATTGTGTGCATTTCCTATTCCATTACCAGCAATCACTCAATATTGCAGCAATTGGCTTTATAAAAATGACAGAGTCTGCAGTCAAGTTGTCATAGTATAGCATCATATTCAAATTCGGGAAGCATTTCATGCATGCTTTAGGGTTGTAAGCCTAAGCCATCGAATGTTTTTACCTTAACCCAAGAGAAGCAGAATATAATAATAAGACCAAATTAGCCAGCGCAGCTTTAAAATCAGAACTCTTATGTCATGCTCGGGGATGGCTGCACAGGCCACCCCAAAGTTACAAATCATGACGCAATGCCACTTTCTGAGCGAGCTCTGGCCAAAGTGCAACAGGTAACCCATCGGTGTGATAATCATTTTATGGCAGTCTCAATAGGAAGGCTTTTTCGCATCAAAAATTCTGTATTTTGAATGGAGAAATCTAATAGGGCTACACTTTATGTAGTACATTTAGATAAATTGTATTTAAAAAACAACTCATACATAGCATTTAGTGGAAAAACACACTGATTGTCCTAGAATGCTTTTCATAGCAATCCCTTTGCTAACATTTCTCCTGTCAGGACGTGGTCTGGATTTAGTTCTTGTTATGTATCCTGCAAATGCATTCAAACACACCTAAATGTAAAACACTCATACTCTTATCCTTTCTAAAGAGAAAAATGCATTTTGGATCTCCATCTTTGTCATCTATATCTTTTCAAAAAAGAACAAACTGACTACTGTAGTGCCACGCTATTTCCATTCGCCACGTGTCACCTTAGACTTGCCTGATCATTCATCCCTCTCCCCCTTCACCCCCAACATTTCCACCTTAATCAAAACTGGTCTTTGTATTACCCATACCTTCCTTTATTCTTGCTTTGTTCCCATCTCTCTTTCTTTTATCGATACGATACTCTTATCCCCACCCTCACTTGAGCCCTGTTCCTTTCACAACCTTGCAATGTTCTCAAACAGCCACGTGTTCATGGTGACCTAATGCAATAGGTGTGACATTTAACATCAAGTTGTGAAGGCTGTTTAAACTTCATCACATTGAAATACAGATGCCCGAGTCATTGGAAGAAAGGACTGATACTGGCCAATGTAAAGGCACAAGAGAAAGGGTGGGGAAAGTGCAGATGTCATTATAAAATAGTCCTCCACTTGCTCATACGAATCACATTCTATTGTGAATTCAGATTCAAATGACTTCTAAGGCAAATTTTCCCTATATCGGATCCTCTGTTGTTGGTTGGTATACATGATAAATTTCTTTTTCCCCTGTCGAATGCCCTTTGATGAAAGTCTTGGAAGTTTCTCAAATTCGGCATTTGTGCACATATTAAGTGGGAGGAGTCAAAACTGATTGACAGTCAAATGACAAGCATCATAGAAGCTCCTACCAATCTCATTGGTCACATAGAAGCTCCTACCAATCTCATTGGTCAGAATCTATCACTTCTGCGGGTGCTTTTGGTCATCCCTATCCATTGTCTTCATATTGGAGTAAATGAAAAGAAAGTGGGTAGAGTTTTCAATGTGAATGGCATTCAACTCAGTAGTCTGAAATTGCATTCCATTCCTTGACGAAAGCGCTCAGGAGTTTTGGAAATGGTCGTGGCAGAGAGAAAGAGGGAGAGAGGGGGAGGGGGTGGCGCCGCATTACTCCACTCAATTGCTCCTCTACATGACTTGCAATTGAACATTGCAACCAAATTGATAAAATGCCTGCAAATAACTTTGTATTGCTTCCAGCCTTGCCAAAAGGTTTTTGTGTGTATGTGTGCGTGAGGCCAATATAGATTTGAAGTCCATAAATTTACTATCCATTTAGCCATTTCTTTACCCGGCGGAAAAATGAAGTACCAATCTATAATATGCAAATTGAAGCTCTAACTCAGAAGCATTTATTTTGGTTGTATATAATAATGAAGATGATGCTCCGTTTGGATAGGATTTTGGATACATATAGGAAACCTGCTTTTAACTAATTGGATTTAAAATAAAAATAGCGAAAAGAATACAACAACAACAACAATAATAAAAACATCAACATCAACAAAAATAATAATAATACTAATTCGATCAGCGGTAGATGTGAACAGCGTGAATAAAACTTGACAATCATCACGGATAGGTGTGAAAAGGGCCACCTGGGGGCCACAAAGGAAGGCTACGTCATTCTTGGTAATAGTTTTGTTTCCCCGCAGGTGGCACCTGCTTCAAGCAGACTTGGATGTTTTAAAACTTCCTTTGCGTTTTTTGGGTAAAATAGCTTGGACTTTTTAAAACGTCCTTCGCTCTTCTAGTTCTAAGGGGAGGGTCAGGTGGAGGGGTGCTGGGGGCTGATCACCCTGTGATGCAATAGTGAACAGATCCGTCAAAGCTCAGCTAAAATCATAGGTTTCATCTAAAACATAGCCAACTAGATCTAGATAAATTTATAGTATTAGTATTGCACTCATCTCTTTCTAATATTATTTTGTACTATTGTAGATACTTGAGAGTGGTTGGGGCATAAGGAAGAACTCCCAAACAGCATCTAGAGGAAGTGGATCCAATCAATGTCTTGCTCAGCATCTGCCGTCGTACCAACGCCAACTTGTATCATATTCCTTAATCTATTGGGAGGCCAGGTTTATAATGTGGACGGATGGCAGGGCCCAGATCTATCCCAAAACTAGATCTAGATTCTAGAGAACGCCTACTCTAAACTTTACCTCTAAATCTAACATCAACGCAAAATAGGCACAACTGGCAATGGCAATAGTTTTGCACAAGATCTCTTGATCTATAGTAATGGCGTCAATGAACGATCAGCAGTACTTTGCGTTAAGGGGTGATCATGGGTATGTTTTACTTACATTTTGTTTGCAAATGTGCTTTTAAAAATCCTGATTAGCACATCCAGCGTCTATTATTGTCAAGATAAAGCCAAACTGTGTTAAAATCCTCTAAAACTGACTTTTTCTTTTTCACCGCCCCAGTAAAAGCAAATCCGTAAGCTGACACCATAGGGAATCTAGATGTCTGGTAGCTTTTTAAAAAAAGAGTTCTGGGTCTAAATTGGTGCCTTCAGTGCAGAGGACCAAGGGGAATGTTGTCACGGAGCGAGACTTTTGTTTTTAGGGCAGATTGTAAATTAAGGGAAGATCGCTTTGGGGTGCCTACATTCTTTGACTGGGGTGGCTTTGCGTCTACAAAATAGCGCATGCTTTTCAAATGAGTAATGCAGTCAATACTCAAAGTTAACATAATAACTGTGTTGATGCCAATGCTCTCTCTCTCTGTCTCTCTCTCTCTCTCTCTTTCTTTTCCTCTTTCACCAAATGAAGTGAATTTTTTGCATGTTGATCGGTGGATGCTTTAGTGGTGAAGGGTTTGGTTGGATTGGGTTGAGTTTGTTTCTTCTTTATTTCCTTTTCTTAAAAAAAATAAAATTATTATCCTTACATCTACATTTAAACTTTTGTTTGTTGTTTGTGGAATGGGAATTGGTGGGGGTTGGGGTGGGGAGGTGATAGATCATGAGTGACAGGCCGAGATCTACAGTTATGGAAAAACAGATCTAGAGAATCTAGAGTCTAAATGGAGAATCTTTATGTTTCGTGCAGATTTTATACATCCAGGAGTCGCTCACATTTTGTAGAATAGATGATATGAAAAAACTGAATTCTAATGTTGCGCAGACTATACTTTAAAGTACTATGAAACCCTGCATTGGAGCACATTCAATGAAATAAGTCACAGGGAGTCCTTGAAGAGCAATCAGCAAGGCCAGATGAGCGCAAAGAGGTAATCCAGCAGTGTCTCCACGAAATATGGAATATTCTTGAAAATAGTTAAGATTGATCTCAGTAAGTAATAAAATTCAAAAGAGCATATAAATTCCCTTTTAGAACTATTGAAAATTGGACTACAACCAGAAGTGAGAGCCAGCAGAGATCGACAAAGGATTAATTGAGCAATAACCCCTGAATTTACTGTCATATATATATAAGTTACCAGATTGGTCTGATATAGATCTAGATATCTAGATCTAATGTCCACTTTCTGATGGTTACATCTTGTTCTGCTTAGTCTTTTCTTTAATTTTAATTGTTCTACCCCAATACTCACACGTAGTAATCACTTCAAACATCATCGATCACAAAAATGGTTTAACCTCTTTAACATCAACCCCTTTAAGATAAACCCCTATGGGGATGAAATAGGCCGCTTTGTTCAGTCGGCCACCTTTCTTGACTGGGCCACGGAATCCAGCTTTAAAGTATTTTTTAAAACAGCCACGGGGAACCAAAAACAAGTTTGGCCAGTATTTAGAAAAGTTTGGCGGTAAGCAATAGACTTCACCTTCCTATGTCGGCAAACAAAGAAGTCTCAAATTAGCTTCCGATACGTCAGAAGGACACATCCCATAAAGTGCCCCCAAAAGATAGACTAGTTTTCGCTGATGCCAGTAACACGCTTGGTACAGGACGACTGAGGGTTCTAGGCCTTGCAGCATTCGAACATTGTTCAGAACTTGGAACAGGAACACACATGCAAACACAAAAAGAGTCGATAAGAGCCAGCTAGGAGGAAAGACCGATAACTGTGATTCTGTGGTAGCTGTTTGCAAGATAAGAGAGAGAAGCATCACACACACAAACACCCTTACCTTGGGCTTGTAAAACACAACCCAGCCAGTAACTGTTCCACGCTGCTTTACTGGTCACTTGCTCCGAATACATTTTATTCCTGGTTTTTTAAATTCTCTATGACCAGGGTCTGCCTGCCTCTAGCATGAACTGCTTCATTTTGCCTCTTTAATTTCATTCTGCTTACACCTCATTTTTTTGATGTAAAATGGCCACAAAAAATTATGTTGATGCTGTGGGGAGTTAACATTTATAAAATAATACATCATTCCTGTAAATTTCTAAATGTGTAAGTCAGAAAGTGGGTCATGATGTATTTGGCTTTTTTTGAAGAGATTGAGTGTCCCCCATCCATCCCACAATTATCTTTGGACTTACATTTTAGAGATTAACAGGAACAATTTATAGAAGAGGTCATAAAGAGCAAAAGATGATCAAATTTCTGACTCGCGCTTTTAGAGACTTAGAGGAACAAAATGTACTTTAAAAGATATAATGTGTTGGACAGCCCTTTTTAACAAAATAAGCAGCTTCTTTTATTAAGGGGACATACAGTTCCTGAACAATTTTTTTCATTTTGATTTTTTTCAGTTTGTTTATGCATGGATGTAATAACAGTATTGAAAAGTGTATTGCTGTCACAAATTTTTGTCATCATGCTAACAGCTGCTTTCTTGAATTTTTTTTTTTTTTTGAGCATGCCATATTAAAAAATTTCTGAAACCTTGAAGACCAAATACAATCTTCACATGCAAAAAGTTCAAGTGTATATCTAAAACCTGACAGGGCAATATTTTCAATTTTATGTTTATTTGTTGTTTTATGAATGTTGAGTTTTTTATGGAAAAATGAAATGCAATTTAGTATGAAGTCAAATTATTTTCTAAAAAGTTTACATATTATGAACATTAATACACTGTTACATTCAAGGGAGGTTAATTGCTAATACATCCAGATTTTCAGTTTAAAATTTTTACACAATGAAAGAACAGTTGTTTTGAAAATAAGTAAAAAAATGACATTCCGAAAAAAACGTGATTGACATTTCATAGTATTGAACAAAAATGTGATTTTATACTAAAACATTCAAAACAAACCAGCACCATTGTTTTGAATGTTTTACAAAGGGAAACCCTCCTCTTCAACTGCTGCCTTACAAGCCTTTTCCAGAGCTTCTGCTTGTTTCTTTTATGTCTCTTTTGGTATCCTGGGAAGCTTCAAACGCACTGAGTGCCTTTTTCTAGCTTCACTTACTCTGGCGGTATTTCTTCCCAGAGCAAAACACAATGACCCCTTCAAAAGGCAGATCTGTTCCAGACTACGATTGAGTAAGCTCCTGTTGAAATCAGTCAATTCAACCCTCTGCAAGGAGTAGAAAAAAAGTTCCTAGCCGAATTTTATCACTTTTCTTATCATTCTGTAGTACCACTCGCAACCTTGGCGAAAAAATTCATAGAAAAAAGACAACCTTAAAGCATCTCAGACATTTCATTGATGAAATAATGGTTTGAAATGATTTTTCTGAGTAAAAATGTAAATAAACGGGAAAATTATATTTCCGACCCAAAATGGTCCCATATATATATGGCCTTAATGAGTGTCAAATTATAATTCATTTTTGACTGCCATTAAGACTTTGTTAAATACATCAGGTCAAAGAATTCTTGTTTGATCGTATACTGATATACATATAAGCCTTAGTTTGTGGTCACCTTGATAAATAGTATTTGTGTACTACCTAGGTGCATTTTGCTTCTTTGGTTGACTTTTCCTGGGTTTTGCCTCCGTGCCTTGAGTTTGGAAGATGTGTCAAGGTCAAGTTTTTTTAAAGAACATTTTGATCTTTGGTTTGGTAGGTGCCTTGAGTTGAAAGCACTTCATGAAATACGTCGTCTCTTTGCTTATTTTTGTGGCTATTTATTTGTTCTAAATGTTTAGTTATAATGGGCTACAGGCTGGTATATGAGACCATACTTTTCCTTTTCCACTCTTCTTTGTTTTGGAAAGCGACTTGCCCAATTTGGCTGCTGACAACATTTTAATGCAATTTGATATCGCTTTTGTGTAGTTTATAGTGGTTTCCTTTGAGAGCTATGTTTGCATTAAAGAACAAAACAATACTCAAGCATGAGAAAGTGAAAGTCAGAACATTTTTGAAAACAAATACAAATCTTGAGTAAAAATAAGAAAGAGCTGGTGCATTCAACAGCTGGACTATTTGATATATGGACAAGGAAGATATGGAAGAATCTAGAAAACAAGATTTCATGAATGAAAATTAAAGTTTTCGAGTTGTCAGTAAGTTTGAAGGTCTGTATAAATATTGTTTTGCTGTTATGTTTATTCTTAGGGACATAAATGGAAGTCATTAAAAACCATCAGTTGACTTGTTCCAGCAAATCCATTTTCTACAAATGGGCTGTAAACAATTATTTAATATCTACCCAAAGTTTGGCTCAGATGAGAGCTACACTTTCATGGAATTGGTGGAAAATACGGCATTAACCAATTTGAAATTTCTAGATGGGCATGTCAGTAATTTCAATGTTTTACAAACTATTCTTTGACTTGTAAAAGATT
>JAOWAY010025692.1:0-12295 GCA_028565895.1 Goniobranchus geometricus
AAGGTTAGCTGAGGACAGGAATGAGTGGAGGACAATGATCGCCAATGTCTGTTCCAGACAAGGTACTTAAAGAAGAAGAGAAGAAGCTTTCTGAACCATCTCATGTAAAAAGCGTTAATCCTCTGTTCAAGATCTGCTGTGAGGGTCTATGATTTGCAAGCGTTTGTGAAATTTGATATGATGGTAGAGCAGAGTAGGTGGATCTTATACTTAATGGCAGTGTTTGAATTTTTCCACAATGTTTTGAGTTTGGTTAGCACTGACATTGCTTGAATTGTTCTAGCCAGGACCTCTTTTGAACCTTCGTCCGTCACAATGGTGCAAGATTATTAAAAGTCATTACTGACTCCCAACTTTTGATCTGCCAATTTGCTCTGGGGGGGTCCAAATTTATCGACCATATCTGATAATAGGACTAGACACTGAAATCTTACTGACCACAGAATTAGGCAGCAGAAAAAACAGTCTGAAAATGGAACTTTTTTTTAAAACCGACACGAGCTCAGATTGCACCAGGCCTTTTGGCTCCCATGGTGTGTGTCATAAAATTGGACCACAGCTCACTTACAGCATCCCAAGCATGGCACAAGAGGTTATGAGAAAGCTCCTTTTACTTTGCCTTTATCTTTTTTACCCAGCTACTTCTTTCTCGGCAGTTATTGTTCCTATCCCATTGCCCTATTCTTTCTCCTTCAAGAGCAATGAAACAATGTCAGAAAGATGCATTCGGATTTGTGACAAGCTATTAATCAATCAGTCAATCTATCAATCAAACTTATTGGGATTTCTTATTGCTCGACAGCTTTAACAGTGATGGAAATGCTACACAGGGATCTGAAAGTACTGAGAGGTTCCTACATAGTAGTAGCTATGTCAAGCATCACAATGGACATGCCGGTAAGATAAATGAATCATATTGGTATCAGTGTGTGTGTGTGTGTGTGTGTTTGTGTGTGTTTTGGAAGAATTACCCCTCTAACATCCACATTATCCACATTACTTTGTCTAAAATCCACATTTTTGGAGATGTTTTGTATTACACTTTTTCCCCCTGATAAAAAATGATTAGAAAAAAAAAAGCTCCAGGGCTCACAGCAGGCATGCTGAAAAAGGGTAATGCACAATGCCAACCTTGTCATCTATGACAACCTATAACAAAAGACCTTTTCACTCCTCAAACCATTCATGCTGACTACAGGTAAACAATCACACTCTTTGTGAAGCCTTTACCCAATGATAAGCGTAGCTCATTTCAGACGGGCTAAAGAAGGGAAATGTGAAATACCAACTATCTGGCCAGTGATTGATTAGCCTATACAGTTACAAGTGCTGGCCAGTGCGAAAGGATGGTACCACCTTGTCATCTAAATAAAAGATAGGATGTATCACTGTTCCAATACCTCAAACCATTCATGGGAGAATGTATAGACAATCGGTAAGCGATGGCACCGGTCTATCTTGACTCACCCACTGCATATTGAATGGACCAATGTTGCTTTCTCCTTTCATAGCACATCGGTCATAACCAAATTTTATTATCCCGCACAATGATTGGCAGGTAGGAAAAACCACCCATCTGTTCACAGCACACAGTGACATTGGTCAAGCCTTCAAGCCTTTTCTTCAGAATTGTGCGTTCTATGATTGAGCCACATATATTATCATAGGGTAAAAGGCATTTTTTGGCTGGCAGTTTCATTTGTCTTCGAAAATGATTGATTTCTCATCATATGATAAGAGGAGAGTCATTTGCATTCTATGATTGAGCCATACAAATTGTCATAGGTTAATAGGCATTGTTTGACTGGCAGTTTCGTTGATCTTCGAAAGGATTCATTTCTCATCATGAGATAAGAGGAGTCATGTTAGAGTGATCTAAAAACAAGGCAGTTGGTCAGGGAGTTATTTTACTGTGTTATGCTCACTTGCCTTCCGCCTTTCTTCCACATTTCTCAGACACCAAAGGATGTGGATGTTAGGCATGTACCACTTCATTACGAAAATGCATAATGTACATTCTAATTTAGGTGGGGACCATTTCTTTTAAAATGTGAACATTATTTATACCTTTGTAAAGAAATCTCTATTATAATTGCATGTCACAGATGAGATTAAGTCCCCTGTGGAAAGTAACTTACATCTTCAAGACAATCTTACACATACATAATCCATTAGACAAAGAAACCAATGTCAAGTCATTTTCCAGGCTAGGACCAATTTCTGATAAAAATACTTTTTCTATTTATTGTTGATCATGATGCAGTTTGGCCATAATTTGGCTAATTCAATCCCATTGTGCCCATTGACTTCCTCCTTTAACTTCCTCTGAAGCTACCCAGTCAGAATACATGTGCCACATATTCTTAGACATAATACCCTGGGGACAAAGACAAAGCAGAACACACTGCACATAATCCTTTTCAAGATTTAATGAAAACTTGGGTTCCGATAAATATTTTGTTATATGTTTACAGCATCAGTTGAATGTTGAAATGGGAGCGGAAACAATAGTGTATTAATTGTTTATCTAAAATGTTCCTCCTTAGGCAGGCATTCAAACCGCCACATAAATCCAAAGTGCTTGAAAAGTATGTTTATAAAGTGGGAGCACAGATGTCCCTTTAGTTAAGCCGTCTTTCTTGAGATCGGGTGGTCCTGGTGAGAGTCCCCCAGCGACAGCTTATGTTTATTCCTTGAGCAGGAAAATTTGTTTTAATTGCTTCACTCAACTCAGGTATAAATGAGTAACCAACAGTAGGCTGGTATTGCTATATTTAACTGTATACTCCCCAGCGAGAATGCCTGCTAAGGGGATAAAGTATAGTAAAGGGTTTTGAGACTGTTCTTGAACAGTGGAAAGTGCCATAATTACAATCTCTATCACTATATAATCCAAAGGGGCATTTTAACGTCCATATCAACAGAAACTTTCATTAAGATCCATAGGAAACTTTTTTCTGAATTTGTTATTCCCCCAGGTCCAAATATCCGAAGTTTATATTGCTATACCAGTTTACAGTCTCTAATAACTGTTAAACTTACACCACAAATAAGACTCAAGAGTTAAGAGAAGTTTCAAGATTTATAAAGTTAAATGGAAATAGGGTGCCTGCAATGAAAAACTAAGTGATGAAGGTAATGCTGTGGAGAAATAACTTGGATCATTATATATGGCTGTCATTTCTTACCTAAGCCAAAACACATTTTGGGTACAGAAATTCTTCCGATTTTTTCTGACTTTAGAATTTTTCACATCCGTAAAGTAAATACTTTGCTTAATTTCTTTCATATTTATCAGTATGATTGACTTATTTATAATTCTATTACTGATATTGTTGGGCAATATTTCTGTTGTTTTATTTTTTCATTTTGCATTCACACCCCTGTATGTAAATGTCACCTATTTTGCCACTGTGTTCCCAGGAGGTACTGTCAAGGCCCGAGTTTTCCCATGATACGTCTGCTTTTTCAGCAGCTTTACCAGCCGATGCTACCATCATTATGACCATTGTAACGGAGGATGAAAACATCGTCAGTCGTTGTATAGCTGTTTACTCTGCTAGTCGGGTTTACAGAGACCAGGTTAGGACTATGGCATCTTTGTAGCTGTGTTGTTTCGCATTTAACTTATTATATTATAACACCCCTTTGCCATTGTTGTAAGGGAGTTTTTACGCTGCAAAAAAAAGAAGGCATTATGCATACTGACACACTTAAAGATTTCACAATGCACGATGACCTAGATGACCTAGTTTGCCTACTAGAGACCAAAGATATTTCTTATTTGTAATGGACTACTTTGATGACATTATTAGGTTAACAAGATTTCACAAGGTTTACCTAGCGTAAATGTCAATAGCATTAACAGTTCAGTAGATTTTAAAAGAGTAGATCTAGATAAATCAATAGTGATTCCCCCTCATAAATCAAGTTGTCATTATATCTGTATAATACATGCTAATGCTGATCTACATTCATACTAAAGATGTCTGTATTTAGATTGTAGATCTAGATATATATAGATCGAGATATCAAGATTTCAAGTTACAGGGAGTTGATTGCAAACAACTCATTTTGCAATTTTTACATCAATAAATTTTTTAGGTGGGATTTGGGTTTAGAAAGATTAACATTAGATCTAGATCTAGTTATCTAGAAACTAGATCTATATTAGATAGATCTGGACTCTAAGTCTAAATCTAGATCTAGGATTAAATCTAGATCTTAATCCTGGACTTTAAACGATCAATCAAAATGACCCAAAATAATTAGAATTCAGGGTCCAAATTTTTTCAAAATACATTCTTAACACAAATGTAAATCAGGATGCATAATATGCATTTCATTGCGCAAGGAAATAATTTAACAAAAAGGAAAGTGGGTACCGTTTTTGTTTTGCTTATGTTGGTGATGGCGTCCTGACCATGGTTTATTAACTCTTTGACTCCACACCGAAATCCGACCATTGGACGCAGCCATTTTTTTTCGTCTGACAACTTTGGTCAGGCCATTACTTGATGTGTCAATATCTGAATGACCCTCTTACAAAACCCTAACATGTTGTGCCTGATCGTATTTGTGGATGAATGTACTTTTGTGCTGGGGGTAGAAAAAGCTTTTGTGAAACTGTAAGAAGATTTTTATGACAACAAAGACAGACGAATAAAAAACAAGATAAAAAAAAGCATACACCACAATTTTACACTAACCTTGACCCAATAAATTGTAGGTGAAGAAGAATCAGTGTTTTCCATCTTTATTATATAGTCCAGTGTATATACAAATAGAATAAAGTGAAAAAAGTAGTTAATTCCGTTCAGTTTTGATAATTTGGCACCCTCTCACTAGATCTAGAAGATGCAGATCTAGATCCACTGTTTACATTGTGACCGGTGTGGTCTAACCTCCATTAAATCTATAGTTTTCATATTCATTTTCACTTTCCCCACCAACACTACTGTCAATGGAAAAACTGTCCTTACTTTCTTCATCTGAGTCCTGCGCACTTTATAAAAGTTTTACAACATCAACTGCAGCAAGATGGGGAGGACGCTGAAAAGCCATACCGCTAGATCTATTAGACTGAAAAGATTTTCGAAGCTCTGCTAGATCATGTAAACAGACCTATTTCTCACCTTTTCTCACCTTCAATTGAGGAAAACCTTCGTTTTTGACTTTATTCGTATTTTGGAATGAGTCTAGTTCAGTTTACAATTGATGGTAGGGTGTTGCATTCGAATTTTAAATTCTAAATTCACGATTTTTGCTGTCATTGGCTTGGTGGAGACAAAGAGTTAATATGGTGGTGGTGTGAGGCGGGAAGGGTGTCTGAAACCAAAATTGTCCCTATACATTACATCACTTTAACTAATGGCCACCGTCTTGGATTTCAGCGCAAAATTTCACACAAATTTTTTCTTTAAGAAATTAATTGTCCCATACATAGTACACTTACACACGCTGGGGCAATTTCACCAAGAAAGAGCCATGAAGGAGGGATACAAGCGACGAGTCATCTGCATTTTTAACTTGACATAGATTTTTATAACTGCTGCTGTATTCATCATTATATAGAATGCACAATGAGGGGGACTAAATGCACAATATTGACTGAGGGAGGGAGATCCTCATGATGTCCAATCAGTCAGGGATTCATTGAAAAATGAGAAAGAAATCAATCTTAGCACATATTTTGCAAAGAATGTTACTTGTTGACTATATACCTACTGAAATACCTCTCCTGAAAAATGTTAATCTTTTCTGATCTCCATTTTATTTTTCAGTTGACTGAAGTTCTTCTCAGCTCAACCAGTCCTAACCTAGGTCTCCAGCAGATGGAACTTCCTGTCAGAGTAGAACATGTGACAGCATTTAATCAAACAAATTTGCGAATTTCCAGGAAAGGCGTTCTGCCATTGATACGCGATTTCTTAGCAGGAGAAGCTACAATGTCTCCAGATGATGAGAACACAAATGCTTCATTGATGGCCACCAGTTCTGAAGGGGAGATTACAGAAAATGTGGATGAAGGAAATATGCAGATGAGGAGACACATTAATCTAGCAAAAACTGCCCAATCAGATCAGTTTCGGACATCTATGGATCAGTTTGACCTGGCTGCTGTTGGCACTGATGCAGTTATCTCCCCTAGTTTAAGCAGTGATAGCGAACTGAATATAAAAAGCATAGGAGAGAGCTGTGAAGAGGAGAGCCAGAGAAGTTCTGAAACAGAATTTCGGCAAGTTGAAACAGCCATTGAAAGAATTCCCCCATCAGAAACTAGTCCTGTGAGCCCAAGTGTGTCCAATTCAAGTCTTTTGTCTAGTCTGATGGCTAAGCAAGACGAAGAAATGACACAGCGACACACATCACCACCTTTAGATATCCCTTCTCCAAACACTGATGCTCAAAACTTTGAGCCGGCAGGACCCATTAATCCAATAGAAAATTCTTTGGAACCAAACGATGATGCGGATGATGTATTGGGCATGAATTCTCCATTTGAACTCCTTTGTCCCTCTACAGATTCTCCCCTAGAATTGCTTTCTCTTCCCACGTCAGGCCAGATCTCAGGTCAGGAATCAGGTCAAGGATCCAAGGTTCCAAGCTACCCAGAAACTCCTCCAAATAGCTATGTTATGAGTCCAGTGGGCCCAGGCTTCTTCAAACAAACACAGCTGCCTAGCTTTAACAGCAAGGAGATGGTGGAGAAAATACAACAAAAGAAAAGAGCCCTCAGTAATAGGCGCCGTCGTGGTACAGATGATGATGGCATTGATGATGTGGATGTCGCCATAAGCAATAGGTCAGATGGCCTTGACTTCTTCAGTGTTTTAACAGTCAATGAAGGGGGATTTGATAGCAGTGGGAGTGGAGGTGGAGGGAGAAGCAGAGCTGGTGGGTCTCTCATATCCCCTGCAGTTCCCCAGAACAGCTATGTTGATCTTGTGGGCACATTTGGCCAGTCTTCAAATTATGATATCCCAGCTTTGGCGCGGGCAGACATTGAAGAGAAGGTGATTGAAAAAAGATCCCAGTTTGACTGGGATGGGGGTGTCCCCTACACTCCCCAAAATAGTTATACTGAGGGAGGAAGTGGTGCTTTAGCTATGGGCAGCTTAACTAGTTTCAATAGTGCTGAAATGGTTGCTAGGATCCGAGCCAAGCAGGCTGCCATGTTTGGTAGCTCCGGTCGTGCCAGTGGCAGTAGTGAAGACTCACTGGGTTGCCATAGTCCTGATGCAATCCAAAGGTCAAGAGGCATCAGCTTGGAGAGTCCAGCTCAGGCATACACACCCCAAAACAGTTACAAAGATGGATTGGGTATACTTGATGCTCGAGGGAGATTGCCAGATTTGAATGAAGTAGCAGAGCGACTGAGCACAGAAAAATTTAATCATAACAAAGGAAACAAAAGGAGTGCATCAAATAGTGGAGGAGAGAGCCGTGATGAAGATGGACCTGGTCCAGGAGGGGGCGGATTGCAGAAGCCAGGTGGACGTCACTCCAGCAGTCAATCCGATTCCCAAAACACCATGTCTGATGTGGAATCACTCATGTCTGTCAGCACAGACTTTGGAACACCTTCTGATAATGTAGTGGCCAGCAGCATTGCAGGTGCTATGAGAGCTGATATGATGTCTCTTTCACGCAAAGACACAGGTGATTCAGAAGTATTTACACCAGCTAAAGTAGATGACAAACCAAGGGTTGCATTTGGATTTGTTTCAACAGATGTTTTGAATGATGGTGAGATGAATGAAAGTGAGGATCAAGAAGGCATGGCTGTTAGAAATGGACCCATTGCCTCTTCTGGACAGACTGGAGAGCTGTTCTCTCCCTTGGATGAACGAAATATGATAGAGGAAGAGGTGCATTTCTTTCAAACGGCAGAAAACATTGTGGCCAAGAGTATTGCAGCAGCCATAGTGATAAATCAAGAACAGCCTGTAGAAAATGGGGACCTTTCCACCTCCCCACACAGCTTTGCTAATCAAAAGAATTTCAGTAGTGATAGTAATACTTTTGATACAGGTCTAAGAAATGAAAATGATGATGATGATGAGTCATTAATTCCAAAGTTTGTCTCGGACTTTTCTCCAGATGGGGCATTTGATACTCCTGAATTCAGCCCTGCCTCAATTCTTGCAACTGCAGGTGATCAGAGTTTATCAGACTTCAGCACAGATGTTTCATCCCTCAGCCAAGAGGTATCAGTGAGACGAAAGTCTGATTTGGAAAAGGGTGACTTTCAGAAGATGAAATCCTCTCTTAAATCCAGTTCTACCAAAAGTCACAATGGGGGAGACTGTGGGGTGAGTTTTGCTGACAAGGAAGTTTCAGAACATGATGAAAAAATAGCTGAAGCTGCCTTAAGTGAGCTTGCCTATGAGTGGGCCCGTGACCTAATCCAAGGTGTCCTCGAAGATTTTAATCTTTCCCAAGAAGGGCTAGATCAAGAATCACCAAGAGCTAATGGCTTGGAAGGCAGGGTTTTGGAAAATGGTGGTGAGGAACTTGAGTCACGTGGCTCACTTTGCAATTATAATGAAAACTCTGAACTGACTAGTGCAAGTAGCCTCTCATCTTCTCAGAAACCCAAGGAAGGTGTTGTAGACTGGAGTAGGGCAGGACAAGAAGGCATGATTACTGATTTGAGTATCGTCATTACATCTGGAGATGATGGACGATCTGGTCCTGGGGAGAATGGGAGTGACATGGATGAAGACGTTGATGGGTTTTCCATTGAAGCTTTGGATGGATCTGTAGGAGATTTTGTCAGAGATGATACTGTAGATGTGGACGAGGAGGATGAGTCTGCTGATAAAGAGGCACCAAAACCTGATTCAGAGTATGATGAAGACAGGAGAGAGGAAAATGATGTTGATGTCACTGAAAAGAGTCACAGTATTCCTCCAAGTGAGGACCAGGCAATAACAAGTAAATCAACTGAATGGAAATTGTCCCGTGGCTCATCATCCTCAACTGACTCCTTACACAATGAGAGGAAATGGTCAAGAGAGACAGACAAATCCCTGACCATCATGGAGGATGAAATGTTAACAAATTTTCCAGAGTGGAAGTCTTTTCCTGAGAGCCAGAACCTAGCAGAAGATGAGGAAGAGCCCATTATTTCATTTCCTGGACGCAAAATTTCCTTATCAGAGGATTATCCCAGGAGATTTTCGCGAGATGATGACTTGTCTCGCAGGTCTTCCAAGATTGAGGGAGATGAACTGAATCTTGAAACTGTTGCCCGACCAGATGAATTGGAAACGGATTACTTACCTAACATGGATCCATTTCAAGGTAGTCTGGATATCATATCCAATGAAACGTCCGTAACAAAAATGACTGATGTGGATCGTGAGGTGGTGGAAGGAGAGAGTTTCAGAAGGGTCAGTGGCCATGAACTTGAATCTGGTATTCAGAGGGATGAAAGACCTGATGACCCTAAATTTAAAGCTGGAATGTCTGAAACAGTGAGCTTGGCGAAAAGAAAAGGAGAAATAGAAAAATTTGAAAGTGACAAAGGCGTGGAAGAAGTTATGACAAATGTGTCTCAAGAGCCAAGCATGCAGGCACAGCCCTCCCCATCAGTGCCCAGGAAAAAAAGAATTCGAGTCAGTTTTTCTGAGGAAGTGATGGAAGAAGATGGAACATCCCACCAGTTGTCTCCTCGTTCCACAATGCGCTCGCCTCCACCACCCCTCTCTGAACATCGTTCAAAGACACCGTCCAGAGATGGGGATGAGGAGGAAGCAGAGGCAGCTGGTATTCATGATCTGCAGAAACCGCCTGAATCACCAATGCATGAAGGAGGTAAAGAAATATACTTCACATCAGTAGGACGAATCAGCATTGCTGGTGAAGAAGAAGATGATTCAGCTTTCCACACTGCTTACCAGGATCCATTCCCATCTGTTTTAGAGGACGTCAGGCTGGGACAAGAGAGAGAGGAAGTTGGCGCCATCATGGCGTCAATCACTGAAACTGTCCGCCAGGCTGAAGACAGTATCTGGATACCACAAACGTCATCCGCATTTTCCCCTTCTGCATCATCCCAGGTTGACTCTTCTGTCTTAGCTAAACCTTTCACTGACACTTTTACCCCTAAACCTAATGCAAGCCATGTCCCAGAAGGTTTGAACCTTTCCAATGATCCTGCTCATTCATCCAGCCAAGATCCCTTTGCCCCAAACCCTCAATCCAGCTCAGGACCCTCACTAAAAACCATCCCTGTTTCCATCAACATGCACCCTTTGCAAGACCAAAGCAGGCATGCATCTGCAACATCCATGGGTTCTGTCAAGGTGATTGTATACATGCATTAATTAATGATTGTGTCTGTATCTCCCATCTCATAGGCATTATAAGACTCCCTTGGCCATGTTTGTTGGTTTTTTGTTGGTTCTTTTTTCGGTTTTTGATAGTACATGGCGATGGGGGAATTTGTCTTTTATATCATAGAAACTGTATGACGAGGACAGTAAATGTATTGATAGTAAGAATGGCACCAGAAATATCAAACTGGACATTAACTTAGTAAATTTAGGCATGGGGGGAGGGGGGCATGATGCTTTTATCTCCCTTTTAAGCAAGCTTATACCTAGACCTTAATCTAAACCAAAGCAATTCCACACTGACTTATGTGATTATCCTATATCCATCAATAAAACTGAAATTTGATAGGTATTTTCTCAAGTATCGCTATATAGAGAAGGAATAGCGCAGGTCTGAGTGACACTACATCAAGATTTTTCAGTGTCAATTTTTCCTCAATCTAGTAACCTTTCCTAAATGATGAACAATGAGCAATGGGTTGTATTTTGCTCTGGAGTTGTTGTTTTTTCTTTTGATTAGGCTTAGGCTTTTATTGTTTTCATTCCAAGGCTTTCATTACTCATTGATACCAAATTGTGGGGTTTTTTTTATTCCCTTTCCCTTGACAATTGTCATAAAGCACACCAAATTGTGTTTTCTTATTCCATTCCCTTGGCATAAAGCACACCAAATTGTGTTTGCTTATTTCCTTCCATTGACATAAAGCTCACTACATTGTGTTTGCTTATTCCCTTCCATCGACATAAAGCACACCAAATTGTTTTGCTCATTCCCTTCCATTGACATAAAGACCAAAATGCTTATTCCCTTCCATTGACATTAAGCATACTAAATTGTGTTTGCTTATTCCCTTCCATTGCACAGCGTCGCATTACCGCTCTTTTAGCCGACAGCCGCGAGCCCGCCAGCGTGACCTCTGCGCCGAGGTCAATGGCCTATCGACAGGTAGCGGCGGCGTGACGACGGCTCGTGAGAGAAGTTATTGCGCTACGCGATTTATGACCTTTGTGTTTGCTCCCGTAAATGCTCTTAGTATTGTTTGATTACATCCAATTATTCACTAAATGCAAGATGAATGTTTGTTTATACCACAGATAGTTTAAATAAATGCTGACTCTTGCTGTTTTACAGAACTAGAGCTTGCAATACAGTGCTCAGTGGTCATCTACATGCAAAAATTACGTAATTTAAAATATTTGTTTCTCAAAATTGGCGCAGACAATTTCATTCAAATAAACATTTTTGAATACTCCAATAAATGCTTTTATTACTCACCAAATATAGTTTCTTCGAGGCTGCTAGTTTTCTGTAATTTAAGTTTTCTTTTCTGTGATGTCGAGGAACAGGCACATGAACGATAGATTCCGTGTTAACAAATTCACACACAAGGTAATAATATACCGGTACAACAAGATAATCAAAGGAAAGACAAATGAAAACCACCGTGATGAGAGCCACACTTTATTTTTGACTTAATTTGGGGCACACTTGAAGGAGGTGGGCATTGAGGATAAATTTAAGACGTTCTTCGTCGTTCACGATGCCACAGGCTCGACGCTCAAGTTTTGCAATGTGTTGATGGCTGTTTTCCGTGCCTTGCTCTCCTAGGAAGCCAAGACCAAACTTGTGTTGCTTTATGAAAGGTATGGAATGGTGTTCGAGTATGTGTTGCTTTGGAATTGTTTTTTTAGGAAATTGTTGTCTGTATGTTGTCATGTAAGTGTTTATTGCAATTTGGATATCATTAAGGGTGGTTTGATCTATTGGTTTCGAGTGTGAAATGGCATCGTGCACTTTACTGTATGTTTCGTTGATGTTGTTGAATTTTAGTTCTATTGTATAAGCGTTGTCAACTATAAGAGGGCAGTTTGTGTATGTTTTTGTTGTCTCTACAATTGATTGTGTGAGTGCCTTGTAGACTGATGGATTGAGGTATTTATGACAATGATTG
>JAOWAY010025803.1:0-12295 GCA_028565895.1 Goniobranchus geometricus
ACCCAACAAACATTAACAGAGAACTTACCAATAGAGAAAATATATAATACATATACTGGTTCTTCATTCTAAGGGAAAGGCAGTGGTAGGCAAAAGACTGTCAGAAAAGAAGACAACAAAATGATAATGAGGAAGAAATTAAGAAAGCACTATTTCTCAGGGCTAAACTTTAGAAACTTTAAGCCTTTTATAGAATTCCTTTTCATAAAAATGAGACATTTGATGGGAGATGTTATTTCCTATGAAGAAAAAAACAGCAAAGAAATAAAACTAAAACCTGCAATATGGCTCCAAGGCCTGACTATAATACACAACATTTTTGTATAGATGAGAAATACATTCTTAAAGTCAAAAGAAATAGATCTAATGAGATAAAAACAAGACTAAGCCTATAATTCCTGTTACTTGACTTTGTCATAAAGTCAATTGAGCCAAAAAAAAAAATCATTGGTCAAACAAGCATTAACTAAAATGCAAAACTCATACTCATAAGAACTGTTTGGATACAAGGGATAAGAACTTGAACCATAACATTTCCGTGACAAGCTCTTGACGCAAAATCGCTTACATGTATTTCAATAACATAATTACAGTTTTAGCAGGATGGAACAGCCTCTCATGATACAAGTAAAGCAACTCAAAACCTCTTGGTAACCAAAGGATTTACTGTTATAAGTGAAACGGACTGGCCATCTACATTGCCAGATCTTAATCCATTTGATTTAACATATGGAATTCTCTGTCACCATAAGTTTTATGTTATGTCTACTTCTCACAAAGGAAGATCCAAAAGCACGAGATTCTTTGAGCATGGAATGAAATCACTCCTGTTGAAATGAGAAAGTGAATCTCCTCAAAGATTTGTCTAAAAACTCCAACTAACTAAAACAGTTGTTCCAATGATGCCATTTAAGTTATACCAATTTTGTTTTTTTCCATACCTGGTAATAAAATCTATTTATTATATAATTTTTTCACAGTACCGATTTACAACAAAAATTTTCAGTTATTCAAAGTTTCATTGCCCTGGAATCTAAAATACAGTAGTGATCGGCTATGTATCGCCAGCAATCTGGCAGTTTCATCTAAGAGGCCTTTTTTGGTCCAAAACATATTTTCACTTAAAACAGACCTCTCAGTGACCGCTTCAAAATCAGGAATTTCGCCCAAGTGTCCGTTTTGCCCAGCAAAAATCATTCCTACTCAACTATTACTTGTTTTAAATTCATCAAAATGCACTCATGAGATAGAATGAATGGGACTTGGATTATCCGTTAGAATAGGCGGAATAGAGTGAGGGCTGGATGTTGCCAGTACATGTTATGGATAGGCCAAACATTCTTTGCATAACCTCTTAGGCCTTTGCACCATCACAATGGAGACAGCAGTCATTTACTTCTCATCTACTTACATTTAACATTGCTGGCCTACAAAATTTTACCAAATAAACTTTTGCCTTTCTGCAGTCCCTGTCCCTCCCAACTCTTTCTTTACCCCTATCAAACTAAAAGAATTGCGAATGTGTCATCTTTGGTCCTCCAGTTGTTTAACAGTGCAGGCCTACATAATTTAGTCCAATCACTTTTCGATTATTTCATAGTGACCTCCCCTCCCTTTTTTTTCACTCCCTCATGAGATTGAAAGAATTGAGAGCCCATTGTCTTGACCTGCATTCTCTTTCAACTGATAGGCAGGTGAGAATTATGGTTGGGGATGCATCCTCCATAAATGAGTGTTATCTTCCTGAGATTAACCTTTGTCTGAGTGTCCATTTTGGCTGCTTCCGGTAGACCAGACACATGGCCAACCACCACTGTATAAACAATGTACAAATGATACAGTAATAGTTTTATCTTTCTTACACCCAATACACGAACGGTGAGGGGTAGAGCAGGAATAAAATCTCATGGGGCTACAATAGGAGTAGACTGTTGCAGCAAGATTGATAAAAAAAAAGTTTAAGTCAAGTTTCTTGTCTGGACTCAAAACCGGATGTATGCCAAAATAAAAATTAAGCTTGGAGTTCAAGGGTGAAGTCCTAAAAAATTGTGATTCTAAACTTGAAGGTAATTCTGAGAAAGCTAGGATTTAAGATGGTTTCAGCTGCATAACCAGCTCGATAATCCAATCATTTTTAATATTAAGTTCTTCTCATATTTCATGGAGATAATTTAAGTAGTAAGTTGAACTTTTGAAGAAGAGGCACTTAATACTTATGGAGAAATTGCTGTCAGTGGGTCCCTGGAAAAGGCCTGCTCTAAAGTGGCCATCTTTCACGAGAAACTTTTTCTTTCTCATTGACATGTGTAAGAGACAATACATGTACTAAAACTCACGGTCTGCCTAAGAGTAATAAGAGGCTGCTTCTTAGCAATCAAAATAAATTTTATAAGTCCATAACACAGCCTCCCTATGCTAAATAAGCACTGTAACAAGATAACTCTCTGTCGGTGGAAGATTCTATGAGTACCAGTACATGACTTATAGCCTTCTTTGAGTGATGCCTCATTGTCTGCACCAGTATATATTGTCCTGCTCACATATTGAATGTGATAAGCATTGTTAGCCAATGTCCAGATAGATTAGACATCATTTCCCTGGCCTAGTGTCTATTTGCATCCGTTTTTATACAGCTGTATCATCACTTCTTGATTTAAGAAAACAAGATCTTCCATAGAATTGTCAGCCTTCAATTCATATAAGGACTGTTCAGCAGACATTGGTCTTCTAGGCAATTAAATACTTTACTATACACTAAGCAGTGAAATACAAGATCTTACAATGAAAGACAATAAAGCTCCATTAGAGGAAACCAGATCCTGGTGTGGTCGCATTACTTCTTTTCCTTCATGTAGGTGCCTACAGGCAACACAGAATTAGATAGTACATTTTGTACAGTCTCATCCTCAATGAGGCTATAATAAAAACAAAATATAATATCCCACTTTCAACTGATCTTTCACACAAATCAATTTGTTGAAAAATTGAAATATCATATTTGAATTGCCAAAATTAGTCACCTCAAACACTGAGGGCTCTTTGTGACAACTAAGGTCACCTCAACGCCCAAGAAAAAGAAAGATGAAAAGCTAGTTTAAAATAAAAGAGAACAGAAGTAATAGAAAAGGTTTTTAGATAAGTAGGTCTAAAAATGGAAACAGTGATTTAAAATAAACCATAAGCATGCATAACATTATAAAATAACTAAAAGGCTACACATGGAGATGATTCACTGACCAAAAAAAGCATTTACCATCTTTCCAAAGAACATAACTAATTAACAATGACAACAAGCCCCAGACTGTGCATACATTAACTACCAGGGATTTTCTATCGGCCTATGTGCAAAAAGTACTCAGTCATTTAGACAGCGAGTGACCCTGATAGTAATCTTAAGTCAACAATTGCACATGAAATAGGGATGGCCTGAGAATAATGCCTTATTCCATTTCTCAGCAAAACCTCCCCTCCGAGGTCACAAAAGAGAAGCTGACAGAATAAGACAGCCAAGAGCCTTTTCGTCATCATCCCCGTTGAGGAAACCAGGATCCACGTGGGGATCTTAAAACCAATAACCGTGATAAGCAATGGGCAGAAATAAGCCTTCTATCTGGCACATTTCCTTTTCATACTTAATTGTATAAATGAGAAAACTTTATACATTTTGTGTCCACAACAATGTAAAAAAAATACAGAACAGATTTTCATGATCTTGGGCTCAAAAGAAAACAAAAATTCTCAATTTGTGCATTGCCACATGAAACATTTGCAATGGTTGCCAGTCTTGAGAAATTACTTCAAAAGCGGTAATTACAAAATTTGAAACACAATGTCAATGATTTCTCCCAGTGTATCCCTGACACCTGATCTCTGTCACTTTCATTTCTAGTGCAGCTTATCAGGCTGATGCCCTTGCTGTTAATCCCTCTATCATTTGACTTTTCCAGTGGTGACTGTTAACGTTTATGACTAGTCCAAAAATATCTATTTGCATAAACACTTTGCTCACATGTATTGTAACATATACATCATTAAACATTTTATGAAAAACTGTCTTACAAAATCAAAATTGATTTGAGTCATAATAAATTTCAAACCTTTCACTTTAAATCTGGATGAGGGAACTGTATAACAATTGTAAAGTTTCAGTGCAATTTATAGAAATGTAGAAAAAACAAGAAAAGACATAAAAATTATGATTCAGAATCCTTCTTCTGTAGATCTGATAGGTAAGCATGTGTAAAATAATAGTGAAGACAGATGACTGATGTAAATGCTAAATACATACATATTTTTAAAAAAAACAACCAAAACCAAAACACAAGCCAAAAGTCAGTCTCCCTTAGCACTCTATAACCAAGGTTGGAGAAAATAATATTTCCCAGGTTATCACAATGCATATATGCTGACATTCACACATGACAGAGACATTAAAATTCCTTTGCATCATTAGTGGCTTCTACGCATCAGCAGTTCACGAATATCATACATCACTAAGTACATATACAGCAATCCAGACCACTTTCTTCATGCTTAAATCAGAAGGCCTGGATACCTAAATGCATGATTCATTTTACTTTGTTTTAATTCAATTTGAATGTAAGCGGAAGACTGGAATTAAGATTTGACTTTTTAGAGATTGTATAAGAAAATACATAGATTTCTAGTCAATAGAGGGAAATTAAAAAATGAAAAACATGCTAATTTGAGGGAAATGAAAAACACCTTTTGGCTGTGAATTAAATTTATGATAATTAAAACAAAAATTTCTGAAGCGAACTCACAGACAACCTTAGTTTGCCTGAGTAAGATTAATAAGAATCAAACAGCATTGGCGTTAGACTTGGTCCATTTGAACAGCTTTGTTACTGGCAGTTTTCCTTACTTTTTTTTTTTCTGCACAATTCTATGAATACTCTTGACAAAATTGTACGCCAGCTTTCTTTTCAACGAGTAGTTATTTCCATTATGGACTTGTATATCACCATCTCTACGCAACATCTTTCTCTGTTAGATTTTTGTAGCCTTGAAGCAGAGTTAAAATATATAGCCATGATGGTAGTAAGCTAGATCCATTTGAACAGCTTTGTTACTGGCAAAACAGATACATACAGGCTTTTGGTTACCTTAGTAGTGATGGTCTCTATTTACAATTCAATGTGACTTTTCAGTCTCCTTAGGTAGTTCTTCATAATAATTGGGGGGAGAGATGCCCCAAATGGAAATTGTACGCTCAAAAGCATCAAAAATGGTAATCCTCGCCTGTATCAATTAATGTGAATTCTTCGGACAACGAAAAATCAGGAGCAAGAAAGGTTGAAGTAAATCCTTTAACAAGTTTTAACAAATCAAACATTGAATGATGACATGCAATCATGAAAACACATAAACAGAGCCATTAAGATAGATCAATTCCTTATCGATCAAATCAAAAAGTATATGGCAATATATCCGAATTTTTGAAAGATTCAATTCTTAAAGGCACAAACATATATTTCAAGAGTAACATCTGATTCCTTATGCATAGTTTTTCGGCTGTTCCATGAAAGTTTCAATTGCTGAAAAGAAAACAAATGTGACTAGATTCCACTAAGCAAGCTCCAAACCTGTTCAGAATTTTACCACTTTGTTGAAATATTCACAAATTCTCTATTTGTGCTTGAGATTAGTTAGCCTTTCTTCATGGTGACATAAGAACAAGAAACAGAGAGACAACTGTGCTCAATTAATTATAACTATTTGGTGGTTTTCATTGAGAAGGGAGAATAACTTGCTCTCACTGAGGATGATTTTTCAAACCTCAATGGAACTGCAGGTTCGCCTGCATAAATGTTTACAAAAAATGACACGTATTTGGCTTTCATTGTCTGTCCGATGGAGAGAGTTTGAGGCAACAAACCAAAAATAAAAAGTGACAAAAACCTAACATGAGGTGAAATTGATGGAAACATAATATCTAATTTGACGTATTACAGCTGTGTATATTTCATTATCTTATTCATCAGATCTTAAAGGATGACAACTCCATCCTCAATTAGGAGTTTCAAATTGCTGTCAGCAATGACCAGACCTTTGGAGCTGCTTCTTACATCATTCGGGGCCTTCATAAAGCTTTATATCATGACCACCTTTCCATGAAAACAACTGGACTGAGAAGAGTTAAGTTGTGAACCAAGGTCAAAACAGATATGCGCACCCCCCTTCATGGACACATTTATTTACTTTCTTTTGCTTGCTCGCTAGGGTCAAATTTTGTCCTCAGGTCAATCTTGGCAAACAATGTTTATTACATCTTAGAGCATCAAAATCTTACTTAACAAAACATTTTTTTTTTCCTGCAGTCAATGGCTCTTCTTAGTGACATTAAGACTTTTACTCTATTGTAACACAAAAAGGCTTTCAAAAGAAAAAAAAAAAAAAGAAGAAAAAATGATAGAGACAAAATTATATATCAAACCCTTTCTCTTTTTTGACCAAATTTCAGAGAAAAATTGTCCCTCAGTATAATCCATCAATATGTCTTGATATAAAGTTCCAAAAGGCTCTCCAACTTGAAAATTCAAAATTTGTCTATCCAGCTAGTAGGTCTATGATGTTCACCAGAAATAAAGTAATAGATAATCATTGTCAAAAACCTATTGAATAAAGATTGTTTTTACTATGACAAAGCCATGCCAACAAAAACCTGACACTAGATCAGTCATGAATATAAGTATACCATAAGCAAGAGTAATGGGATCATCAGTCCTTAAGTCCTTTAAGTCGTACCTTTAAGATGATATGACATGGTGAGAAAGAAATAAACTGGCATTCAACCATCACTCTCATTAATTGTATTTGGTCACCAGCCATCTCAGCTTTAGAGCATGTAATTTACTCATGAATGAAAACCAATATTTCAGTCATTTATGTAGTGAAATCATTTCCTTTTTGACATCACAAGTTTCAGATAACTATAATTTGGTAGACAGATAATGGTAAAATACTTCCAATTATTATTAAAATGTCAATGAAGACAGATGCATGTAAATGTACAAAAATCACCTCCTCCCATCATGCATACACTAAAAAAAACTTAATAGCAACCACATAAGAATATCAGAGGCCCAAGTAAAATCTCATCTAAGGTTAGTGACTCAATACTGATCTTGACTTTTTCCACAAAATGAAAGACACATGTATGGATATAGTAAATATCGTCGGTGAAAATGCCAAATTGTGTAAATCCGAAAATATTCCACTGGCGGGTAGGTCAAACTGTGTAAGTCGGCCCGAATAAATAAAAACAAAATAATGCATTAAAATGAGTAAAAGTCTGGTCAAGTACGTGTCGGACCATTTAAGAATCCCATCTGGACGGTGTTATAGTACAAATGTTAGACATAATATAACTTTTTTAATCTCCTATTAAATTTGACTGGAAGATATACACGGTTTGGCATTTTCACCGATGATATACAACTGTGGGACTCTGATGTGGTGGACCTCCCCTTAACATGGAATCCACACAAACTGCGCATTAAATATTAACTTACATAAAATATCGCAAACAAACACATCCCAATTTAAACCTGGCAATTACATCCATTGTGAAATCAAATTTGTCATTTGGACAGTCTAGGTGAATATTTCTAATCCTATAAATCTACCGGTGGAGATTTTGATTCTCAATCTACGGCAGAGATTTTGCATCTCAATCTATATCTGACAACTGTATATCATGATGCGGATCTGTAGTTATGAACTAATGCCAAACCATGAGCTTGATTCCCCATCAAAGATTTATCATGATTGGTGTCCATCATAAGCCAAATTCAGCTTGTCAATTAGTGCAGCTGCTTTTTGACATCCAGTCTCACCCTGCAGAGCTGCAGCGATCGCCATAACCAAAGCTTGGCTGTGAGATATACTCTTTTGATTTTCAAGAAAAAGAAAAAAAAACCTTTCCTCTCAGTAGTTTATTAACAAGAGAAACAATTGTACTGTCCCATTAATAATATGACAAGTTTGTTTAAAATGTCTGCAAATGTGCTTTTAACACAGAAACATTCCAAAACAGAAACCCACTTCAATTTACCTACACATCCACAGTGAGGCCATTGAACCTGTTCATTTAGATATTATGGCATTTGAAAAAATACATTTCATGGCAAAATTGAGAGAGAAGTCCCTAACAGCACCATGAAAGTTATTCATCATCTACAATATTGATAACATGAAAATTGCTCAAAATGGCAGCGAAGCGGTGAGTCATCCCAGGTAGTTATTGGCATCGTATTTTTCTGCATTCACTTTTTGTTTTAGAACCGTACCGTTTTCGACTTAGGTGGAACGTGCCAATATGAATGAATAATGGAAGTTTTGACTTGAATCGAATGTAGCATCGTAAGGGTTAACCCTTACCTCTTATCCAGCTTCGAACCTCACCGATGCCACCCAGCTCTTTGTGCTCTATCTTTGGCCAATCATGTGTAGCCATTACTCTTTATCCATTCTATCTCTTACCCACCTGAATGATCCTTGCTCCCAACACTGCCAGAATCTCATCTTTTAAATGATCAAATAATGACTCTCTCCTCACGGGCATATATGGCTTTTATTAATATGTAGGTATCATTCCTTATCAACTCCAGCTTGTCATCACGAAGATTTAAGTTTCCTTATAATCAACTCATGATGCGAGGCTGTAAACCACCTTTCTCATAAATTTATTTTTTAAGGGGTCTATTTTTGAGCGTTTTGCCATGGAAATCAACTTATCACAATTCAACTCAATTTAGAACTCCAAGGCTACAAAAATTCTTAAGGGAAATAACTTGGCCATCAGCCGCTGTGTCCACTTTCACTGAAGTGTTAATTTCACCTAAATGGGTGGCTGTTTTGCCTGCTTATATTCAATGAAACATTTGGCCAGAAAAGAGTATATATCATCTGTATAATTCTATTACTGTCTAACTTCCAATTTTTAGGACCATATTTTTTTCTTTGTGAAAAATACAGAAACACTTCATCGGCCTGTTCTGTCAAAGCTATGAGATGATTCTGCAAAAACACTGTGGTTATTCTAAACACACCTTTTAAATGATTATTTGCATACATCAGGCTTGTTGAGTTTGAAAAGTTATGCTTTTTGGCGCTCCTGAAAAAAAAAAAAGAACTTAGACGGTTATAGTTACACCGACGATATATATACATATAGTACATTCACACCAAACACACACCCAACACAGTAGACAAGAACGCACAGCGTTTGACTTCCATTTGATAATAGCAATGTTATTCAACGGAAAACTCTTTTTATATCTTTATACTCATGGTCACCCATGAAATTTTTTTTCATGAAATCAATTCTTTGGGCTAATTTTTAATGTAATGCACAAGGTGATAATATCTTCTATTAAAAAAAAAAAAAAAGGAAAATTTACATGACTTAAAATTATCAACAATACATGTCAAGATAACAAATACATTGCAGGCTGACAGTTTCTCAATGAAATCTATCATAAAGCATAATAAAACACCAGGTAAGAACATGTAAATTATAAAATACCCCCAGTCTGAGCTGAATTATCCCAATGAGGTTCATGCATGTCATAAGGCACTGTGTATTTGTATAATGTAAAAAGAACATACAAAAAATAGGAATTCAGTTTTACAAATCTGCCAAGACTCTGGCAATACACTTGTCATTTGATACCACACTTTGTGGTCAGAGATAAATAACAAGTTGTAATGAAAGTTACACACCATCATTTTATATTTATTATTGTGTAATACATGGATATTTAGAAAAAGTAGAAATGGTAACTGCTTCTCTTAACTAAACCATGTAAAAAGTGTTGCCAAAAAAAAAAAAAAAAAAAAAATGGAACCAAAGTGAAAAAAAGTGCACTGCCAGATAATTACTGAGCCATTATGCAAAAAGCTTTTCCACAGCAGAGCTCAATCAAAATTTTGATTACTATTTCGAAAAATAAAAAAAGGAAGAGAAATACATTTTGACAAAAGTCTACACAGACAATTTGAGGTTGCTCTAGCAAATAACCGCTATTAAAACATATCTGGACCACATTCACTTCAGTAGCACAGTTCCATCTAACCAGAGGTATCAGAAAATATCAACCATTTCCTGGAACTAGCTGAGCCTAGCTATGTCAGAAAAACATAAGTTGATAAGAAAACAGATTCTAAAGACTGTGAGACGTCTGATATGAGCAAACACTACAGGAAAGCTCAAAGAAAATTGAAACTGCAAAAAGCAGAAATGACATAATCTGAGACAATGTTTTACAAATTTTAGTACGTTAACCATTTCAATGATTTATTACATGTGTGGTAGATGTTTGAATCTACATGTTAAAATGTTTTAAAATCATTTAAATTCTATAATGTTTCATTAAATATGCTCTTATATACTCAATGTTGTTGAACTTGTCTTTATGGAAATGCTTACAATTCTTGTTTTAAAAAAAACAACTATTTTTGATCAATCGCTTCAATTCCTTCAATACAGGAATGTTCTAAGACAGTGCTTTTAACAATACTGAAGTTTATTTCAATCTTATAAGTCTTAGGGCATTGGTGTCTTTGTTGAGTAGTTAATGTCATTTCTAATGGTTCCATTAAAAATCTTTTCTTTTTTTTTTTTTTATGGCCACATCATGTACAAAGGATTTCAGGACAGAGGAATAGCAGCAGCCCCAACCCCAGTTTTATTAACAGTTTTGGAATCAGACTCCTTAAAATAGGGCTGAATAGCATTCACAAAATTTCCCTTTGGTGATGATGCAAGAATTATATATGTTTTTCCAGAAACGCTACTGATGCTCCTCAACTGCAATTGTGCATTAGAGGAAATAATCTTAGGCTGAAGAGCACTGTTGTCAATCTTTTCATCTTTATTCAAACTGGCCATTTCATTCTCAGAAGTTGTAGACTTTATCGCTGTCATGTGGGGGTTTATATGAGGGGCAGTCTTTACATCTGAACAAAGGGAAGGTGATCTGTTAGATTCTTGGGGCTTTCCAGCATTAGTTACTCTACTGCCCACAGACTGTGTATCTCTTTTCTCATTTGGCCTCAAGAGGGAATCAGAAGTTGAAACAGCAGCTCTTTGATTATGGGCAGAAGATGTATCTGTAATTCCAGTAGTATTTAACACAAGTTTCTTAGCAGGTAGTTGTATATTTAATGCATTATCACCACCCTTTTCCTCTTTGACTGCATTTAACGCACTCTGTACCTGGTAGGGCAATGATGTCGCATCGCGACTGCCTGGTGATACAATAATTGTATGCTGGGAAGCTGAGCTCACAGCATTAGAGGGAGGTACCTTCACATTTACATCTCCTGTGTACACAGCCTTATAATAAGGAGCTACATTCTCCATTTTTCCACAATTAGCTAATAGCTGGTTTGATGAGATCTGGGCTGATGATGCTGGTAAAACAGTAAAGGTAGGCGCAAATGATCTGTTTGGAATTACAGAACAAAGCTTCATATCACTGACTTGATTAAAAGCTTTGCCATTTTTAACACTGGAGGGTTTGATTTTCCTTTCCTTTTCAATTTCAGATTGCCATTGATTATCATTGCAGTTTTCAGCATTCATGTACTTTGAGACTGTTGCTAGAAGATTAAGTCCTCCAAGCATGTTGTCTGATGGTTTTCCATTCTCTCCAATGGCTGATGTTGTCCGGCGTACATCTCTCGCAATACCATACAACAACTGAGAAGCAGAGGGTTTCATATACTTTTCTAGGCTGGAAGTATCACCCTCAAAATCATTACTCTTAGCTTCACTAGCCATAAGCTGATTCATGGATCTGTCCTTCATGGCCATTTTGTCCTCATTTTGCTCCTTGCAGGCACCCTCTTGTGACTGCTGTCTTTTAGACTGAAAAAGAAAAGCGTACAGGATGAAATAAAATTTTCAGCAAATAATTTGAAATCATATAAACAAGACAACTGTTTATGATCGATTTTTCATTCTCCATGATTATGAATTATTAACTGCCATATTTCACATGAAAATGGATGATCACTTTAAGAAATATTGTTGTGACATTGGAGTGGTATATAAATGTGATTTGAGGACAACTAACTCATATCACTATCCACTTGCTGCTGTCTTTAATTTTCGTATGAAACGATGAGTGGAATGAGAAATCATAGACACTGGTCATATAGAAAGCTTGTGTATAAATATCAGCAAAATGGCAGCAATGAGAGAGAGAGAGAGAGAGAGAGAGAGAGAGAGAGAGAGAGAGCGAGAGAGAGAGAGAGAGAGAGAGAG
>JAOWAY010025914.1:0-12291 GCA_028565895.1 Goniobranchus geometricus
TGTTAGTGGATATCTGTATATTTCATTGTGAAGCGTGAAGTGTGTGCATGAGTGTTAGTGGATATCTGTATATTTCAATGTGAAGCGTGAAGTGTGTGCATGAGTGTTAGTGGATATCTGTATATTTCAATGTGAAGCGTGAAGTGTGTGCATGGGTGTTTATGGATATCTGTATATTTAAATGTGAAGCGTGAAGTGTGTGCATGTGTACTTGTGGATATCTGTATATTTCAATGTGAAGCGTGAAGATTGTGCTTGTGGATATCTGTATATTTTAATGTGGAGCGTATAGTATGTGCATGTGTGCTTGTGGATATCTGTATATTTCAACGTGAAGCGTAATGTGTGTGCAAGTGTGCTTATGGATATCTGTAAATTTACATGTGAAGCTTGTAGTGCTTATGGGTACCTGTATATTTCAATTTGAAGTATGTAGCGTGTGTATATGTGCTTATGGGTACATGTAAATTTCAAAGTGAAGTGTGTGCATGTGTGCTTATGGATATCTGTATATTTCAATGTGAAGCGCGTAGTATCCGTATGGGTGCTTCTTGATATCTGTATATTTCAACGTGAAGCGTGTAGTGTGTGCATGTGTGCTTATGGATATCTGCATATTTCAATGTGAAGTGTGTAGTGTGGGCATGTGTGCTTATGGATATCTGCATATTTCAATGTGAAGCGTGTAGTGTGTCCATGTGTGCTTATGGATATCTGTATATTTCAATCTATAAATATTTCAATGTTAAGTGTGTACACGTGTGCTTATGCGGCTGGATTTAGAGGGATTTTCTGTTTGTTATTGTTGTTGTTTATTTGTTTGTTTTTGGATGGTTTTCTTTCTTTTTTTTTGGGGGGGGGAGGAGGATTTGAGGTAAAAGTCTGAGACTACGACGCAAGCCATGACTTAATGCCCAGAAATTGCTATCCTACGCGGAAGAAGAATGAGTGCTTGGAGGAATGGGCTAAAACTGCCTCCTGACCTTGAGTGACCTTTACCTACCTGCGTGTTGAAGCGAGATGCCTGCTTCCGACTGCGTCTTCTGACCACACGCGTTTCACCCTTCGGCGATTCCTTTTCTTTGTCTGGACGCTGGGAGAAAAGCTTCACTTTGTCTGAGAGACTCAACCTGGTCAGGAAATAACATAGATTCAAATTCAAATTCAAATTCAAAAAATGTTTATTGTCCATAGTAGGCACATTGTTTTATCTGTTACAATCATATTATTTTTCCCGCAAGCACAACAAAATATACGTATATGACATAATTATGTATTACATACCACGTAATCATATATTATGTAGAAAAATAAATAAATAAAAAATAATAATAATAAATTTAAAAAATATTGACATGAACTTTTAACTAATTCAAGTTCGAGCATAACAAGACGGTAACTGTGGTATAAACATTGAATATACTTAAATCTTGAAAAGAGAAACTTTACGAAGGGAGATTCTACAAGAGCTTAATGGGTGTAGGCACAAATGAATTTCTGTATCTTTCCCGTTTACATTTCAATTGAATGGGACGATTTGATCTCTTTGAGTACAAAATTTGGTTGAAAATGGGGTGGGACTTATCTTTTTGGATGGACAATATTTTCCTTTGACAATTCATTACACAAAGGCAGTCGAAATCAGGGAAGGTTGATTTATAGATTTTTTCCGCTTTTTGCAATAATACTATTAATCTTTTCCTTGTTACAATGTCTAGTAGTAATATGCCCTGTTTGTCTTCCTTGCTGGTTTTTCCATATCCCTTTCCAGAATGTTTAAAGAGGTTCCATCTGACCTCTAGGATCTGTATTGGTAGTGGTTTTTCTCCACATTTTTTTGCCTACTTTTTTGTGATTTTGATGGGATATCTGATGTTAAAGATCTTTTGGAGTTGTTTCCTGTGGAAGGCAGTAAGTTTCTCCTCTTCTGTTTTTTTTTAGATCCTAATTGCCACAGTTATAGACGTTCCATGTGTCCCGCTTTCGGCCAAACGACAGCTTGTTCCGCCGTCCCTCTCATCATGGGCTTATCCTCCCAGCGAGATTTTTTTTGTATGCTTGATGTCAAATTGGGGACTGTGGCATCATGGAACTTGGAGGGATGCTAAATATAGACTTGCATGTCATTAGTCAAATTGAGAACTCCAAGGCCTGCTATAGGTCCTATTACAGACTCGCACCTCAATAGTAAATGGAGATTAGACGTGACTTTGGACTACATTATTATTACGTGTATTCAATTCTAGACAATAACAATACAAAGAACATGTCGCCACTTTCATCTGTTACAAATTCAGCTGACACCAAAAGGGTTGCCAATTTTTCTGCTTAAAGAAGTTCAGGGTTAGAGTCAGGGTTGACTCATAAGAATAGAGTGGGTGGTCCGTTTTTGTTTTTTTTCACGGCTGCAACTGTCAATAATGAATGTAAGCAAGTATTACAATTATTGTAAGTAGTTTAGCTAAATCTTGACCATAAAAAAAAGAAAAAATTATGTCTAGAGACCTAACATATTTTATTACAATTTAAATTTACACCACATATCTTCTAGATCTAGATCTAATCTACATAAGAATCTAGCTTTAGGCTAGTCTTGAGTTGAGTCTGCATTCTTATCTTTTTGTGTAGTGGACTTGATCTGGACATAATGAGAAGTTGTCCCTCGTTTTTTAATTTGTCCCTCTCAGACTACCTATCTGTCCCTCTTCCCCCCATTTGCACCTTGGGAGCTCTATATAGAGCAAAACAAATTTTACATGATTTTTTAAGATATATTTTCGTTTATTTTTTAAAATGTTTATTTCATCCAGATTTTATTTAACTTGTTTAGGGTGACAGAGAAGAGATGTTTTGTTCTCTCCTCATCTTCTTTCTTGCCAATGAGGGAGCCAAATATTTTCATTTTCTCTGTTCGGTTCTGCTTCTTGAGATTTATGCATATTCAGTTTTATCTTTACTGACTTTTAATTTTGAGGATCTTTTGGATTTCATTTTCCTTTGCATCTTCAAATTCAATAGAGTCAACATCAACAGTTAATGCAACTTCATTTGGCATTTCTTTTTCCTTTAAAAAAAAAAAAGATTTGATAACTTGTAAAAATGTGTCATACAACTTCAGAAAGGCAAATACACTAAATGTTCCAAAACCAAGAATTATAGCTTATGGAAAAAAATCTTTCAGGTACTTTGCTGCAGTTCTGTGGAACAAATTATCAGAACATATACGGTCCACCTCTAATTTTAATGAATTTAAAGATTCTATTTTAATATTGGATGGGGAAAAATGCGTCTGCAAGGTTTGCACTGTTTAAAAATACCTTTAAAAATCTCTTATTTCATAAAAAATACAATTTTTAAAAACCAGTTTCTTATGTATAGTAACATGCAACATTTTTTTGTCCGTGAAAAGCCTTGTGGGGCTTAATAGTACATACTTTTGTTAGGTTGTTATTTGTTTTATATAATCATTACTGACAATAATTAGATTTTTAACTTGAACTTGAACTTGGAGTTTGGGCATTGGCAGCATAGTTTGAACTTCTTTCATTGCTTGTTCTTGATATGTGGTAAATAATACTGGACTGAGGGAGTCACCTTGGGGTTTTCCTTTGCTGCTTTTGAATGGGTTTGTTGCAGAGGCTTCTATTATTCCGATGTTTATTTAATAATACACTTTTTATTTGTATACATAGAATAGAAAATTGTTTGGCATTAGTGCATTCAACTACACAAAGAAAATTAAGAAACAACACGTTACACACCTAGTATCTTAACACAATTTAAAAAAAATGTAATATAGTAGTATTATGAATGGCTCACAACAAAAATAAAGAGAAGAAAGTGGACCTTCTTTGGCAACCTAAAAAGAAACCAGAGCCTTGAAAGAAATGAGGGAGTGGAAGACTGAAGAGAAGATGGAGTGATGACATCCAAGAAAACCTGCACACAGACATCATAACTGCAGGTAAGATGACTCAGGACAGATAAATTCAAGATGACAGTCATGAAGTCCACATCCTGGAAAGGACACACCACTTGAGAGGGATGCATAGGTTTGCAAACAAGCCATCCAGTCAGACACTGAACAATATTCAACTGTCTCTCTCTCTCTCTGTCTCTGTGTGTTTGCATGTCTCTCTCTCCTCCCTCCCCCTTTCTCACTCGTGTGACTGCCTAAGTGCTTGCTTGTCTATCTCTCTGTCTCTGTCTTTGTCCATCTGCTCTCTGGGTTTGTAGATGCTACAGGTTTTGAAATTTTAATGTTTAGTCTTAAAAATTTTACAGCAAAGATGAGGTCAAACATGAGAGTAATAAGATCAAGAACTTTATACTAAATAAATAGTTGAAATTTTTAGGAACAAAGAGCTAGCCATTTCTTACATATTATCATGTATTTTCATTTGTTCATGTATCTTATTTATTTGAACTGATACCCTAAGCTACCATCAGTACTTAATTTTCTTATGCTCTGTTTTGTCTCGAGTAAGATGGAGAATTTGTACTGCAAAGGGTAGCAATAAGTAGTGAGATTGGTATAGCTACTGATTTCTTGTTTTCGTCATCCCCAGCACATGAAGAACTATGAGGAATTATTCCAGCGTGTTTCTTCGTGGCTCAAGCCCTCTGGTTTGTTGTTTTTGCAAGTGTTTTGTCACAAGACACAGCCATATGCCTTTGACGTTAAGTCGGGGTCAGACACAGAATGGATGGCCAAAAATTTCTTCACTGGCGGAACAATGCCTTCAGCTGATCTCTTTTTACATTTTCAGGTGTGGAAGCTTAAAGCATGTTTGTAAACAAATTTTTGATTATATTGAAGGACAATTTCCATTCACCTAGGATGCAGATAGAAATAATTGCAACCTGTCCAATTCCATCTTTTGAAAGTAATGAAGTAGATTTTTCTGGCATTGACATTCAGGAAAGTGGACTTAGAAAAGCACTTGACTTTAGTGCATTGAAAATCCACAGATATGTACAGAGTGGAGTGGAAGTCCTGATAGTACATTGATTTAATCTGTTTATTTATTTTGACCTCCACAGAAAGATGTTTTTTCAGTGGACACCTGGGTTGTTGATGGCAAACATTATACCAAAACCCTTGAGGCTTGGTTGCAGAAGATGGATGCAAATATCAGCAAAGTGAAAGATATTTTTACCAAGGCCTATGGAGATGATTGTGATCAGCAGGTTTTCAACTGGAGACTTTTCTTTATTTTTTGTTCTGAAACATTTAACTACAATAATGGCGGTGAATGGTTTGTTCTCCATCACCTATTCAAGAAAAATTTAATGTCATCTTTGTGAATAAAAATTTGGCTATTAGCAATTATGAGAGATTTGCAACAATAAAATAATTAATAGTTAATGCTAATTTTGGTACAAATCTAAAATGGCTGAAGCCTAAAACCTGCTAAGATTGACTTTTATATCAAATAAATTCCTAAATGCGTATTTCTTTCATTCTCTTCTTTTGTTTACAACAGAAAAATGTTTTTTGTTTGATAAGCCATCTAATGACCTCAAATGTTGCAAAGTCCTTTTTTCATGTCGAAATTAACATCAGAAAGCAGGAGAAAGAGAAAAAAAAGTTTTTCAGTTCGGATCAAAATTCAAAGAATTAGGAGATAGACAAAAAAAAGTCTTTTAGTTCGGATAAATATTAACTTAGGAATTTTATATTTTCTTTATCATTTCTTTTGACGTATGAATTAATTGATTATATGTGCTCATATTTTAATGAGAAACAAGTCGCCCCATGACATCTTTGCACATGCATTCATTCATGTGTGAGAAGAATTTGCTTGTGCTGTGATCTCTGCCTTATAATCAACTATATATAAGAACCCATTTTGACTACCAGAAATAATAATCTGCTCAATTTCAATTCTGGTTAAAAGTTTGGTCTTAGCCAAACTGGAAAGGGCCATTTTGATGATATGGGCATGACATGTGAAAGCCAAAAAGTCTTCAATGTTCACTTTTCAACTATGTTTCAATCTGTAGTAAATCAAAGCCCTCTTTGATAAGCTATTGGATGTGAGTAGCATTGTAAACACACAGGATAAGAGCCACTTTGCAGTACGTCATTCTTGCTTTTCATTGTTGGGCTGTACTTCCTCAGTACTTGTCTTGATGTTTGATTGGATACATGTGATAGACTACTCCTACAAAGAGAGAAGCCAGTCATATTGTGTTTCTATGCTAATCCTGTGTATCGGTACCTAATCTGTTCATTGACGTGACTTCCGGTTTATCTCTTGGTAGAAATGATTATGTATGTGTGTATTTACCTTTGAAATGATGTATGTTGAAATCTGAGTGAAGTTTTCTGTTACCAGAAGAGCGAATGGGTTTCTAGGCGGGGACCACTGGATCCATATACAGTAATATCTCATTATAGCTCTAACTTTGGGACATCAGTAATATTGATGAGTTTGGCGTTAAGATGAAAATTGTACTGACACACAAGATAATGCGTGATGGACCCCACCACCTCCTGCCTCCTTTCCCCCCTGGAAAAAAAGATTTATATGAATTGTGTCAATGATGGACTTTATTTCACCCAAATACAATGTGATTACAGTTCTAATCTTGGGGATCATTTTTGTCTTTGTTTCTTGTTTTTTGTTCATTGTTTTGTATTTTATTCCTTGTAATGGGTCACAGGCATAGGAGATTACTTTATCTACGTAGTCATAAACTTCATTGCCTAACCTCATTGGCACAATGTTATAGTGGGGTATACCTACATGAGTTATGGGTTTACTCCATCTGAAGCTATGTTGTTTTTATTAATACATTGTGCCAAAAGCACACAAATTGATGCTGATGCTGATACATCTGTCTGGCAACACCAAAACCCCACTATTGCTTGATCTTGGGAATACATCTACAATACCATTCCTAACTTAACTACATGAATAGGGTGTTTAAACTAAAGTGGTATTCTTTTAGTTATTGATCGCATGCATAGTTGTCAATGTATCATTATAGGATTTCTCATGCACCTACCTAGAGTAGCCATATTTATCACATACACCAACTTTCACAATAATCTGTGACATCATTACTTTGTAAGTTGCATTTTAGGAAACAATGTATTTTCGTCAAAAAGGCAAAACATTGAACACATTTTCTGCACTAAGGACAAATGAGAGAATGCAGCAACTGTAAGTGCAGAAAGCTACATCACAGCTTTGAAATGAAAGAAGATCTCTGATAATGCTTAATTTGATTACTAATTTTCAGTCATAAATGCTGAAGAGAATGGCTAGATCTACCTTACTCTTCAAACTCAGGCCTGTAGGGGACACCAAAAAACATAAATGTCAGGAAATAAAATCTTGCACAATCAACCTTGTAAAAAGCATTGACAGAACTCTGCAAGTGAGTCACATAGAATGTTCAATGCACATAAAAGCATGTTTGGAAGGACACAGTGGACTTATTGAATACATGGTTGATTACATTAATATGTGTTACCTTGTGAAGCTGATTTCAGAGTTTTAATCAGTATAGAATTGTTTTTGTATCAATTTCATGTGAGGGACCATTGGTCGGACACACATTTCAGGTTCATTTCTTGTGGGTTTTAAAAAAAGATTCCTTTTCTTGAAATTTTGTGTTTTAAAAACAACTGGTATAGAGTATAAAGTTATTTATCAGTTTTGCTCAAATTTTCCACACTACTGTCTCCCTTATAGAAGCAAGCAGATTTGAAATTTCATTTAGAACAATGAAGAATTACAGAAATTGCAGGCATTTTTAATATAAGTGTTTTTGTTTTTTTTGTTAAACACCCTATACTTTATCAAGAATCACATTATTGTTGCATATCTTGTGGAACGCATTGATGCTGAAAATGTATTGTATCCTCTCTTTGTGACAAATCACTACATGCACCAATATGTTAGATACCTACTATCTTCCACCATCCCAGTTTTTATGCCAATGATCGAGATCCCTCAAGATCTGTTCATCATTGAGTGATAGTCGAACAGCATGCTAGTAGACTTATCGCTCTGCTTTAGATCTAGACTTATTTCAAACTAAAGTCTGCATTCAACTTTTGTGCCATGACTAGCATTTTCCTCGTGTACAGTATTGAACAGAACCATGGTTGCATCAGCTCACAATGCTAAAAAGCGCGATTGGTAATGAAATGATAGGGGTATAATGAGGTTTTACTGTATATATATATTTTATATATCATGCTTAACCAATCTTATACTCTTTCCCAGTGCCATCTCCTTAGTTTCACTTTGAAAGTTACTGTCAATTTTTTTCAGAATGAATATTATTGATTTGTAAGATTTGTGCGAATTATTGCTGTAATATTTAGAATGATGTGTTTATGGATGTATTTGTAACCTTTCTTTATATAACAAAATTGCTGACAGACAAACCAGCTTCATCATGAAATGGTGTGTATTGTGAGGTGAGATTCAAAATGTCATTTCTGTTGTTTAGGCCTATATTTTCATATCTCCAGACACTTACACAGAAAACAGCTGATAACTATTCTGAATATGTAATATCCATGAATATGTAATATCCAACAAAGATAGCAAACAAGTCTTCTACAGGAAAATAGATGACAAGCCATTATCTCTCTCAGTGCAATTGAATAGAGAACAACTGTTTGGACATATCATGGAGCAAGGTAAAATCATTCTATATGGCAAAACCACATTAAAGATCAAACTTAATACAAGGGGCCAAAGAAGATCAAGAACAACACTTGTGCAGCTCTGAGACCAAATCTCAAAAAGCTGACACTGCGCTTCAAGACACAATAAGATATCAAATATATGCACAGCAAAACACAAACAAGGAATGGAAGAATGTCACAATAATGAAGAACTACAGGATGTTCTACATAAAACGCTACCCATGGGCCTGAGGAGCCCATTCAATGGGCTTTAATGCAAGCAAAAATTTCATCATGAGATTATCACTTGTTATTGAATGTGTATTTGTAACCACTGACTTTTCTGTTCAGTTGGATATTTATAAATCAAGTTTTCATCTCCTTTTTTTTATCACTTTTCTTCAGGGTCTGTGAAAATTTTTATATATGTAAAGATGGGTTAATACTATTAATAGTCCTTATATCTACTAGCTTTCAAACTAATATCGTATATATGTAGAATCACTACGGTATAAGCTGTAAGAGGGATACAATGGGATATGTGATGAGATTTAGAATTGACAATGTGGTAATGTATGGTTATGATTATAGAATCATTGGATAAAGCTGGATTGAAAAAGGATGGTTTTTCTTTTGTACAAATTTTAATTATTTCAGTTGACTATCCAACTGTGAGGATGTAGATTAGATCCACTGCCAGTACTCCCTAAGCATGTAGTAAAAAACTGCTTAGGGTTGAGTGCAAGCTTCTTCTCTCATCTGTTTTCTTCTGTCAGGCTCTGTTTTGTATCCTCAGAGGGGCAGAGTTGTGTCGGAAGAGGGAAGTTCTCATCATTTAGTGGCCATCCCCCATTCATGTGTATTGAATGACTTAAAAATACTATTGGGTCACTTTCTATCTAGGTGGACCGAGACTTTTGTACATGAGGGGTGGTAAAAAATCCCGGGTGGTATCATGTGTACAGTTTGGGGCTTGATGGCCACTGTTAATTAGTTTTGTTTTTTAGAGAGATGATATTTTATTTTTTTCTGTAAATTATCTCCCCTTTTAGTTATTTTGTAATGTTATGTATGCTTTCTGTTTATTTTAAATGCCCGTTTTCCTCTATAGCAACTTCTTTTCCTAATCTGAAATTCTTTTCTACTATTTCTCTTCTCTCTTGTAGTTAAAACAAGCCTATTTTCTTACTTTTCCCATAGATGCTGAGATGACCTTTGTTGTCAAAAAGAGCCCTAAAACACCAAACAAACAAAGACTGCACTCCAGCTCACATTGTTTTTACCTTGTTTGAAAAAAGCACATTATATTAACCTTACAAATTCTGTTTATAGAATAGTAACTTTATAGTAATGTTGGCTTTAAAACAAGCTTTGCAATGTGAATGTTCAATAATTTGCTCTCTGATCATTCAATGCTTCAACTAAACTAAGACTTAAGACATGTTTTTCTTTGTAATGTGCTTCTAGATTTCACCTAGCTCTGTATTAATGGTCAAACTAGTTGCTGTGTAAGCAAGGAATGAAAAGTTTAAAAGAGAGAGTGTGGGTAGGTTAGAGTGAGAAGGATACAGATTGGAGTGGGAGTCTGAGATAAAGTGGCATCCTATTCCATCTGTCCATCCATTTTATTCTCTGTGTGAAATGAGAGAAATATGATCATGTTTATCTATTTTCCAATCCTCAAAGAATCCTAATTTTTTTAATTTATTAGATGTTATATAATTTGGAAAAATTTCACTTAACTGAGGTGTCATGTTTCTTCATTTTTGAATATTTTACAGTCTACTTATATTAATACATGCATTGAGAAAACTTTTATATCAATGAAGTATTTTGACATTTTTTTGGACAGCTTGTTTGATCTTTATCCATAATGATGAAATATATGGCATTTATGTTTATCAGTTTCTGTCATTTAATCAGAATTTTTAAAAAAGAAAAGAGTGAGCTCATAAAATAAATGATGATAAAGTTTATCTCCGGCTTATCTTGTGTTTTTTCATTGTTTGCAATATGATATAACTTGAAGTAGACTTTCAGGTTGACAGAGGTGCAAATTATTTATTTTTTCTTCTTTTGATTAAGTAATTTGTGTTACAAAGCAATAAAAACAACATGATATTCCCCAAAATATGTTAAACTAATTGCAAAAATTATATAAAACCACAGAACTGTGCAAGTAAAAAAAAAAACCCACCCCAAAATCATGTGTGTGTTTAGCATTGCCATAAATATACTTTGAAGACAGTTTCATTCTGTCAGCAAAGTCTGTGCCAAAACGTATTGCTGGTGTTCTCTAAAGGTACAAGTCCATCATGATTGGAACCTTAGGGGATACATGTATATGATTAGAGTGTTAGCGTTTTTTTAAAAAAAAAAAGGCCACATTTATCTTGATGCATTTAGATCATTGGTCCAAACTTTTCTGCTGAAAATGGTACAAGCGGAAACCAAGGTGGAATATATTAGTGCCAAATATTAACACTTAGAAAATTTTGAGTATTCCCTTTAGAGAACAATGCCAATGATGTTTGAAATGTGCGCCAAGTAAGGCATACATGGAGCAACTTTTGATCCGGCCCAACATACAGCACGATAACCAGTGGTCAGATATAAGAAGAGGATGAAAGATTTGGCATGATATTCAACACTTTAGAGGTAAATGTAGCAATTTTGCATCTCAAGGGTTACTCAATATAAAGTAAGACTAGGCAAATATTAGAACATTTTGGACCAATGTCCTTAAAAGATAAAATAATCAATGATAAAACGTTGATGATCAGCTAAGATTTCTATTTTATCATATATCATATATATATATAATATACTCATGTATATGTAAAATTTTGACACAGATGATGATGACAACACCACTTTTGCTGCTTTTCCTTATATAATTTAGCCATCTGATAGCATTGGAGATGATAATGCAGAATCCTAGTACATGAAACAATTATCATAAGAGCTTTTTTCTTTCATTAGAGATTTTATTTACCGCTAAATCTACTAATTGTGCTCACAGTGCTGTACAAGTGTTCCCCAACATGCCTTTTTCCAACCAAATACCTACTCAGCTCAATGTAGGATTCACAGAGATGCAGACATTTTACAGGCACACTTGCTCTGGCATACTGACCTGATCCTCCTCTGCCTATGGTCATACAATCAATATCACCTGAGTGGGATGAGAAAAATCTGACGAAGCAACCTTTCCTAAGAACTAAATAGTGTAAAAGCGCCGTCAGATTTTAAATTCAGTAGCTCTCGGTTACAAGTCCAACACCATGACCCCATAGCCACACTGAATGTCAATAGTATGCCCAAAGTAAGGTTATTTCGAAAAGGAAACTTTGTTACTGAATTTAAATACGTCCATGACCATTCTAGCTTTAGTCAAGGAACTGAAATTAATGCCTTCAATCATGAACCTTAAATGTATGGTATGTGAATTTTTGACAATAAACAAGAAACTTTTAATATGAAGCTTTGAGAGTAGATTATTAACTGCTGAAAAATGTGGGTCACCAGAAGAATGTTGCTGAAAGAAAATATTGATGAATTTCTTTGTTGCTTGCACCGACACAGGTCACAGGTAATAGGCACGAGAATAATGACGAATGAAAACAATTTTCTCAATG